>QXTE01000279.1:1284192-1477575 GCA_003942145.1 Platysternon megacephalum
GCTGGAACCTGGGGGAGGAGAGGCGCAGGGGTGTGTGTGGCTGTTGCTTCAGGCACCGCCCCCAGCAGTTCCCATTGGCTGGGAATGGGGAACTGTGGCCAATGGGAGCTGCTGGGGGCAGTGCCTGAAGCAACAGCCACACACCCCCTGCGCCCCTCCTCCCCCAGGTTCCAGCTGCTTCCTGGTGCGACGCAGCGGCAGGGCAGGCAAGCAGGGAGCCTGCCCTGCCCCCGGTGCTGGTCGGCCAGGTAAACGTTGGGAGGGGAGGGGAGGGGAGGGCGGGGGGGCCGGGAGGAGCTCACGGGCCGCATGCGATAGCCCTGCGGGCCGCGTGTTTGAGACCCCTGCTTTAAGGTCAGAAGGGACCATTATGATCATCTAGTCTGACCTCCCGCATGATGCAGGCCACAAAAACTGACCCACCCACTCCTGGAATAATTCTCTCCCTTGACTCAGCTGTTGAAGACCCCAAATCATGGAGCTGGTGTTCTGCTGACAGAATATCAGTAACTGGTGAAGGGGCATCAGGCACCCAACCACCATGGCATGGGGTCCCCCTACCTTAACGGCATCAGCAAAGGAAAACAGCAATCAAACAGGGATGGGGAGAGAAGGCTCGTGGGTAACAATGAGACCCAGACAGAAAGAGCCTGAGGAGCTCAAGGAGAAAGGAAACTATTTTGTCTTTGGCGGCAGCAGCGGGACCTTCTGAACTGCAGGATGTTTTGCTCCGAGATATGTGCTTGTTTCAACAGAGCTCGTGAAACACGATTCCCGGTGCAGGCTGCAGTGCCTTGCTGCGGGGGAGAGCAGAGAGAGACTCACGATGTCGGTGGCGTTGACGTCCGCGCTCATGCTCAGCAGGCTGGTGCACACGTCCAGCTGGCCGGTCAGCGCAGCGAGGTGCAGAGGGGTTCGCTTGGTCTGCCCGAGAAGAAAAGCCAAACACACTTCAGCACGTGCCGGCTTCCCCCAAGGTGGAGGCAACACAACACCAGGAGAGAGGGCAGTCCTGTAGGTATCCGAGTGCACGTGGATGCCTGCTCTGGGGCAGAGACTGCTTTTGGCCTTTTAAAGCCTACGGGTGTGTCTTCACTAGGGAAAGAGGCGTTTTCTCACCACGTGTTAGCTGACACACGGTAAGGTCCTACTGAAGGCGAGGCAATTTGTAGCTTCCACCCGTTAGCAGACTGAGGGGAAGGCTCCGGAGGAGCCTAGGGTTTGTACCTCAACCTGCTAACGCAGGTGAAAGCTACACACTGCCTTGTCTCCACTAGGATTTACCTCGTGTTCGTTACCTCACGTTGGCTCTTTCCCCAGTGAAGACGAGGTCTAGGATTTAACGGAGGGATGTTAGCACGTGCTAATAAACACCTTTGAAGAACCTGGTGTATTCAACGCCCCCTGCCTTTAACACGTGCTAACCCAGTCAGATTCAAGCCAGGGCCGGCCGTATGGGTGGGTGACATGGGCGACTGCCTAGGGCTCCGTGGTCAGGGGGAGTGCCACGGTCAAGAGGCAAGGAGGGGGGCAGGCCTGGGGTGCGAGGCTGCAGAAGGGAGCTTGGGGCAATGCGGGGAGAGGCAGCAGGGCCCAGGGGCATTGGGGGGGGGGGGGGGAAGCCCAGGGAGGCAGCGGGATCAGAGGGGCTGGGGTGCTGGGTGGGGAGCCTGGGGAAGCAGTGGGGGCCGGGATGCCAAAATACAAGTTCACCCAGGGTGCCATTTTCCCTAAGGCCAGCCCTGATAAAATCCCAGACTGTCCGTGGCTTTAACCCAACCAATTTAGCATGTGTTAAAGGCAGGGGGCCTTGTCTTGTTCCCAACATGTTAGCACCTTCTGTCCTGGTCCAGACAAAGCCCAAGCAACTGAGAAGGCCGTTCTCCACCCTGATGACATCTCATCCACTTGGGATGCTTAAACTGAAGCATCCCGGAGAGTCCCCACACACTTTCTCGTACTGTGGATACGATTCTGTGTTGAGCTTCTCAGAGGCAGAGCTCAGAACTCCCAGCCCAGGGGGAGGAAGATCTTCTGTGACTTTAAGCCAACTTTGTGCCTTCCATATCCTGGGCTGCTGCAAGCAGGGCCGGCTCCAGCGTTTTTGCCGCCCCAAGCAGCGGAGAAAAAAAGAAAAAAAAAGCCGCGATTGGCGGCACTTTGGTGGCAGCTCTACCGCCGGCGCTCCATTCTTCGGCGGCAGGTCCTTCCCTCCGAGAGGGACTGAGGGACCCACCGCCAAATTGCTGCCAAAGAGCCGGATGTGCCGCCCCTTTCCGTTGGCCGCCCCAAGCGCCTGCTTGCTGGGCTGGTGCCTGGAGCCGGCCCTGGCTGCAAGGAATGGAGAGACTCCCTGCATAACAGCCATGGGAGCCAGTCTAAGTCATTTCCCCAGCTGCCACTGGGCCATCACACTGCCTAGAGTCTCCTCAGCACTGTATACTGTAGGACCACCCTTAACACATCCGTCCGGCTCCCAGACCTGCCTCTTGCACACCTCCTACAGCAGGGTTTGCGAGCGGGGGATCCTCCTCGGAAGGCAGCCTTACAACCGTCTTCCACAGTGCCTGCACCAGGGGACTGCTCCCCCAGCCAAATAAGGGACTTTTAGGGCCCCTTTACACCACTCTGGCCCTTTTACCAAGGGTGAGGGTGGTGTGTGTGTGTGTACATAGCTGATACATTTGTTCCTAACCGGCGCTAGCTTCGCAGCCCTTATTTTGGTAACTGCCCCTGCCCTTGAGGAGCCTTGACAGAGGTTCACATGATTGAAGTGCTAAACTTATCCCGAGCACCCCAGGGATTGGCCTTGGGAAGGAAGCAGGCTTGGTTGGTGGTACGATCAAGGCCCTTTTTGCCGTTTTTATGTAGCTCTGTGCCTCCTCACCGCTGGGCCTGGGCACCTGAGCCATTTATTTGCTAGCTGAAAACTTGAACAAATATTCCTAATGAGATGTAAGCTGTGATTGAAGTAGGGTCGGCAAAGGGCACAAGGAGAGAATTTGGGCCGTTAGTATCTAACTGAAGCCCTCTGCGGATAGCTTTTAATGGAATCCCTCAGAGGCTCACGAGTGGGTTTATTTTTGTCCTTACTACGTAAGTCTTACAGAAGGGTTTCATGTCCATCCGTGCACCTGCACCCAAAACCTGTTTGGGTCAGACTGAAAACGTCTGTTTCTGAATCAGCATTAGCAGCCCTTTGAGTTTCTACTGCTTCAAAATTTGTCTTTTTCTTTTAAAAGTGCCCTGACATCTGGCAGTTTTTTGTCTGGTTTCAGCCAGTCACAGAGTTTGGGCCTAGAAAGCTGGTCCCTTACGGCTTTCTTTGCCACTATTGTTATTTATTAATAGTATAGTATGGTGACACCTAGAGGCCTCCATTAGAGATCGGTGTCCCATGGTGCTAGGCGCTGTACGCACATATCAAAGAGATGCCCCATACCCCAAAGAGCTTAACAGTCTATGCACGTGGCATGACACAACAGGGAATAAACCAAATAAAGGAGCAGAGGACACGGTGAACAGCGAGTCAGTAATGGTGAGCATAAGTAGCTACAATCTAATACAACCTAATCTGATACAGCCTAAACCCTGTCTGCGTACTGGTCCGATCCCTCTGACTCTGAAGGCTGCTCACTGGGTGACATTTCAATCGGCAATCGTCTCCACTCAGAAAGCTGCCTCAGTAGCCAAGCTCCTACCCACGTGCAGTTTGGTCACGCCTATAAGCCACTCCTTACCAGGGTCATAGCATCAATGCTGGCCAGGTGAGTCTCCGCGAGGAGCTGGACTAAATGGTTGTAGCCGTTCTGAGCGCTGAGGTGAAGAGGTGTCAGGCCCAGCTTGGTCTTGGCATTGACGAAGGCCTTGTGCCACAGCAGGACGTCTGCAATCTGGTCATGGCCGTTCTCTGCGGCCAGGTGCAAAGCTGCTTTCCCGTGCTGCAAACAAAGCCACAAAGCTAGCCGCTGCGGTTATACAGGGAACCAGAAAATCAGAGAGATGGGCCGCTGGAACCATGGATTTTAATAACCTCCCATTCACAGGGCCTTCCTGTGTGCTCCGGACACTATAAATACTCTGCCATGAAACCACTGCTGCGTGACTATTTTTGGCCATAATCAAAGCAGTCAAGCAAGTGTTGTGTGTGTCTGTGTAAAAGCATGAATGATAAGAAGAAGAATAGTCTAGTGGTTAGGGTGCTAGATAGTACTCGGGAGACCTTGGTTCAAGACCCTGCTCTACCAACAACTTCCTATGTGCCCTTGGGCAAGTTGCTTACTCTCTCTGGATATGTCTACACAGCAATGAGTCTCAGAGCCCGGGTCAGCTGACTTGGGCTCATGCTGTGGAGCTAAAAATAGCAGTGCAGAGGTTTGAGCTCAGGCTGAAACCCAGCAAGGGGAGAGGGTCTCAAAACCTGGGCCTGATCATTTCCACTGCTACTTGTAGCCCAACAGTGTGAGTCCTGAGAGTGAGTCAGTTGATCCAGACTGAGAGTCTTGCTCCCATGGGTTTGTTTTGCAGTGTAGACATACCCTTTGCATCTCAGTTCCCTACCTGTAAAATGGGGATAATAGCAGTGCCCTACTTCAGTGGGGGTTGTGCTGTGCTCAGATACGAGAGCGATGGGAACCATGTAAGTATCTAAGGCCTGCTCTACACGGGGGGGGGGGGGAATCGATCTAAGTTACGCAACTTCAGTTACGTGAATAACGTAGCTGAAGTCGACGTACTTAAATCTACTTACCGTGGTGTCTTCACTGCGGTAAGTTGTTGGCTGACACTCCCCCGTCAACTCCGCCTGCGCCTCTCGCCCTGGTGGAGTACCGGAGTCGACGGGAGAGTGCTCGGTGGTCGATTTATCACGTCTGCACTAGACGCAATAAATCGACCCCCGCTGGATCAATCGCTGCCTGTCGATCCAGAGGGTAATGTAGACAAGCCCTTAGATAGATACTGCCCTCCAATAGCGGGACTCCACAGAGCACATAGAACGTACTACTACTAGCAGCTGAAGGAGCTTTCTTTTAGATCAAATGCTAGAGGCCTGTGCTTCTGGAGATGCAGGATATGGGTTCTAGTCCCCACTACCCAGGTGTGGGAGTTTGTGTGGTTACTGTGTGGTGTCTGCAGCATATGAAATTATTGTAGTAGCTTTACTGCATCAAGAAATAATTTTAATACCCTCTCTGGCCAGAAGAGTACGAAGCCAAACAGAGATTTGCCTGCAGAGTAACAATCCCTATATATGTATATAGCATCATAGGTATCCCATGTGTTACAGACCATGTCTCTGCCCGAAGGAGCTTACAAACTAATTAGTCTGAAAGCACAGCTAACTGGTAAGGGGTAGAGGAGACAGTGGCCGGAAAGATGGCCGCATAGTTTTTCCAGGCAGAGCAAATCATCTATGGCAGTGGTCCCCAACCTTTTCCTTCTGGCGGGCGCCAAAAAAAAACAAAACAAAAAAAACCCGAGCGCTGCCGGCGGAGGAAAAAAAAAAAAAAGAAAAAACCACCCCGAGCACTGCAAAAAACAAAACAAAAAAACCCCGAGGGCTCCGCGGCCGCACTTACACCCCCCGGCGGGCGCAATGGCGCCCGTGGGCGCCGCGTTGGGGACCCCTGATCTATGGTATTTGCTTCACATGTTTCTTGTTCATTGCATTTGAATAAAGTTTATTTCATGACTGGTATGGGATTTAGAGTGCTCCCCTTGGCGGGCTACTCTGGAAAGGCTTCTTGGGAGAAGGGAGTTCTAAGGCAGTGGGGGTTATGAACAAGCCAATGAGCTCTGTGTATTTGACCTCAGAGATACCCCCATGCTCCCCGAATCACTTTACGCTCGGTAAAAGAACTGGCTGGACATCAGCAAGGACAAAGAATAAAGTATCTGCATGTGAACACTGCATAACTAACAGATCAAACACAACACATGGAACCTTTAATAACAACACCCCTACCAGGGAGACCTTGGAAGAGACTAGCTGCAGATGTATGTGAATTCAGAAAACATCATTACCTAGTAGTTGTGGACAATTTTCCCGGGTATGTAGAAATAATGTAGTTGGAAGACATAACATGTTGCGGAGTTATTGAGAAAATGAGGTTCACACTTCTGCTCATTTCGGTATTCCATAACAACTAGTGACAGACAACGGACCACAATTCACTGCAGCAGAACATAAATCGTTCCCAATGAAATATGATTTTGATCCTATTACTAGCAGCCCACATTACTCACAAGCAAAGAAGAGACTGAGAGAGCAGTACAGACAGCCAAAAAAATCCTACAGCAGGAAGATCCATTCCTTGCTCTTCTGACTTACAGATCAACATCAATAGCAACTACTGGATATAGTCCAGCACAGCTCTTGATGGGAAGACAACTCAGAACTACTGCTCCAACTTTGGAAAAAAATCTGTCTCCAAAGTGGCAAGACATGGAGAGTAGCCAAATCAGATAAAAAGGCTAAAAGGAAACAGTCGTGGGATGAGAGGGAAGATCCTCTCATGGATCAGTAACTGGTTAAAAGACAGGAAACAAAAGGAGAGAGATAAATAGCTTTGTCCCCCAAGGATCTGTACTGGGACCTGTACTGTTCAATGTATTCATAAATGATCTGGAAAAAGGGGTAAACACTGAGGTGGCAAAATTTGCAGATGACACAAAATTACCCAAGATAGTTAAGTCCAAAGCTGACTGCAAAGATTTACAAAAGGATCTCACAAAACTGGGTGCCTGGGCAACAAAATGGCAGATGAAATTCAGTGTTGGTAAATGCAAAATAATGCACATTGGAAAACATAATCCCAATTATACAAACACAATGATGGGGTCTGAATTAGCTGTTACCACTCAAGAAAGAGAATTTGGAGTCATTGTGGATAGTTCTCTGAAAACGTCTGCTCAGTGTGCAGCAGCAGCAGTCAAAAAAGCTAACAATGTTAGGTACCTTTAGGAAATGGATAGATAACAACAGAGAAAATATAATAGTGCCACTATATAAATCCATAGTATGCCCCCACCTTGAATACTGCGTGCAGTTCTGGTCACCCCGTCTCAAAAATATATATATTAGAACTGGAAAAAGTACAGAGAAAGGCAAGAAAAATGATTAGGGGTATGAAACAGCTTCCGTACGAGTAGAAATGAAAAAGACTGGGACTGTTCAACTTGGAAAAGAAACAACCAAGCTGCTCTATAAAACCAACCAGAGGTCTATAAAATCATGACTGGTGCGGAGAAAGTGAATACGGAAGCGTTATTTACCCCTTCCCATAACACAAGAATCAGGGGTCACCTGATGAAAATAAGTAGCAGGTTTAAAACAAAAGGAAGTACTTCTTCACACAATGCACAGCCAACCTGTGGAACTTGTTGCCAGGGAATGTCTTGAAGGCCAACAGTATAACTGGGTTAAAAAAAGAATTAGATAAGTTCATGGAGGATAGGTCCATCAGTGGCCATTAGCCAAGATAATCAAGGATGCAACCCCATGCTCTGGGTGTCCCTAAGTCTCTGATGCTGGGACTGGATGACAGCGGATGGATCACTCAATTGCCCTATTCTGTTCATTCCCTCTCAAGGCACTGGCCACTGTTGGAAGACAGGAAACTGGGCTAGATGGACCACTGGTCTGACCGTTCGTATGTTCTTATGTTCTAAGAGCTTATGAACACTTTTATAACAGACATCATTCAGTTACAGAACTGCTGGTCTAGAGCCTGGTGATTGTGTGTGTGTCAAACTGGATGGAGAAAAAGGATGGACAACTCCAGCTGTCGTGAAGAAAAAGAATTCAGCGCCCAGATCATATGTGATTGAGATGAACACTGGAGAGCTCAACGGAAACCACTAACAGCTACAGTTTGTTCCTCAGAAAGAACAATCAACAGAGCAAACTCTACACATGGAGGATGAAGAACAAGAAGACAACGACTCAAGGATTCTAGACTAACCACAGCCAGTCATTGCAACTACAGGGTTCGAGTTGTGTAGTTAGAAAACCAGTACATTTCAGAGAAACGTAACAGACTGATACTTCCTGAACCTCAAAGACAGCATGATAGTGTAAATGTTGTAAGGGGTACGAATGTAGAACTTAAAGGGGGAGATGTAATGGAATGCTAAACTGTATTATACTGTGTGTAAAATACCTTATTTAAGCTCACCTCAGCCATACCTCCTTCTCCCACAGCCCCTGCACACACACAGAGCACCACGCCCCCTCTGAGAACTAGGATTGTGATGACACCAAGGAGGTGCCAGTCCCCTACCTCATCGAAGACATCGACACGAGCGTGGTGCTGGAGCAGGATCTTCACTATCGCTGTGTGTCCTCGCTCTGCCGCCACCAGCAACGGGGACCAGTCATTCTAGAGAAGGGAGGGAGAGACCGGGCCTGCTTAGCTCTTTGTCCCTTCCCTGCTATTGTCACAGCCCTGGAGAGTCAGCACTCTCTGAGGTTCAGAAATGCCGTTAATTCAGTGGTGGTGAAAGGTGCCGGACTAGCAGCCCCAGTGACGGAAGCTCCATGTAGCCACACGATGGGTACAGCACAGACAATGGCAACACCAGTTTCCTCACACACCTTCCTTGCCGATGCGTTCTGGAGGGACCCGCCTCTGGCAGTCATATGGTACCTCAATCTCAGCATCCAGTAAGTCTCCGCCCCCTCTTCTGGGATGGTTGTCAGTTAACACCAGCTGTGCCGGTGGCTCTGTGACATGGCCGCCCATCTCCTCAGAAAGGGACTGAGGCCACCAGCTCACTCCATGTCGGCCAAAGAGCCAGCAGATGGCAATGACTCTTCACCACTACCCACCCAGCCTAGGGGCAAATGAGTCCACAGCCCATCACCATCCCCCTGGGCCAACCCGCCCTCCCCGCCCCCTGACCTTTCCAAGCCAATACACCACCAGAGACTTCTTTATTTCAGTGGTTAAAGGTAAAACTGGTGAACTGGGGCATATGGCTTCTTTGGGTGCAGAGGATCTGGGATTTCTGAGTAGCCAGTGTCAGGAGCTGAGTATCACAGGGGAATGCTCCAAGGGGACTCAGGGACTGGGGTTCACCTCTTGTTAACCTGCCAGGCAAAAACAGAGGGGGCATAGCCTGGAGGAGAGTGCTTGGGTGGCTGACAGGCCGGTGTTGTTAGGAAGCTTACAAGCCAGACTCCCGCATGCTGCAGGCGGGGGGTAAGCAGGGGACTCAAAGCTCTGGGTACCCCAAGAACCATCCCATGGAACTATAGCGTAAAGAGTTGAGTCAAGGCACCATGTGGTTATCTATGGTTAGTGGGTATGGTTCTCTCTGCTGACTAGTGAATATAGCCTGCCACTCGCCTAGTTGGGAAGGATTTAGCATCATTAGGGCATGCTGGCTATTTACCATTTCCCTGGCCATTCAAAGTTAAAGGTGAGGAAGGGTACAAGGTCTAGATTTTTGCACCGGTTGCTCAGTGTAGAGCAGAATTCCCTCACCTAGCTTACATTACAATTGAACTCTCCCGAGCTAAGCTTTATTCTGGTCATTGCTCCTGCTGGGGAAATGCTCCCCTCAGAGATGCAGGGGATGAGGTCCCAGCCCAGAACAGAAATACCTTGGCTTGCTTGTTAATGGTCTGCTGCATTCGGCTGGTGCTAATGTGCTTAAGCATCTCCAGCAGGACATCCACATTTCCCACACGGGCGCAGTAATGCAGAGGGGTCTCAAGGGACTGCAACACAGAAACAACCAAAGGGACTCTGAGAAAGCGCTCTCCATGCACCCCGGTAGCCTGAACAACTTTGCCACCCACCCGGTCAAGAGTAAGGAGAACTTTTGGGGACACCTTAAAAACGAATGTCCTGCCTGTTATGCATAGACCATGAAGGGAAGGGTTTGCTCTGGGGTCCTTAACCAAAACTCTTTCCTCTCCATTATGGTGCAGCATGCTTTGCACCGGTTGTTTCTCCAGTTAACGTGCTCCACCTCGGAGGGGGCTGCGCTTCTGTGGGGTGGTGCATCTATAATGGGGGAAGTGCTTTGGGATCCATCCGGATGCACAGAAATATAGATGTGTGTCATAAACATACAGTTTTGTTTGTAACTATTTTCTGAAGTCTGACAGCTAAGCCAAGCCGTATCCAAGCGACTGTGTGGGGGCTTGTTTTCAAGAGAGCTAAGCACATAAGCTGCTTTAACAAGGGCAGTGGCGCTTTTGCCAATAACTCCCCATGCAGCCCACTGAGTAAATGACCCTTCTGCCAGGAACCTTCAGGACAAACAGGACACAGAATAAACTCCAGCTTCATAGGTCTGGGAAAACCCATGCCCCCGACTTTGCTAACTTTGAAGTTCCGATCAGTCTGTTGGAAGGAGCTCGGCAGATGGCCCATATGCCTATAACAACAACAGTGATGGCATACATCCATTGAGCCTTTTCCCCCTAGGGACCCCAGGCTCATACGTACCAGTCGCGTGGTACGGGAGATGTCAGCATCGTACTCCATGAGCAATGCAATGATCTTGGTCTCCTCCTCCTCAAAGTGGACCATGTCCTTCTTCACTGCGGCAGCCAGGTGGAGGGGTGTCTCCCCTGCCTGCGAAAGGGTACGAGCCAAAACACAAGCAAAGCAGCATGTGCACCCAGCATTGTTCTGTAACCACTCGGGCACAGAGCCTGGGCAAGCACAGGAAACCGTGCCCTCCAAACAAGGAAATCTGGCCAGCTTCCTCCGATTCTTCCCTATTCATCTACAGCTCCCCTGCATGGAGGCTACTGTCAGTTTATCCTACCCTGTGTTCAAGGCTCTCCCATGCTCATGAGTGCTAGCCAAAACCGGCCTTTTTCCTTGCTAGGTCACTGATCTCACCAGAGGGGCTCCAGCTAAGCAGGAGTTTGCCCTTCTGCCTCAAGCCTTCCAAGGAGCTCAGTATGAATGTGAGGGTTGAACAGCAGCCCATCCACTGTTGTAGGGTCTGATCCAAAGCCCACGGATGTCCGTGAGAGTCTTTCCATTGACTTTGGATCAGGACCATAGAGAGGAACCAAGAGCAGAGTGAGGTGAAGAGAGGGGACAAGAAAGGGTGGGAGGATTTCTGGGCAGAGTGTGGCAGTTTGGGCGGACCCAGCCCCAAGGAGTGGTTTCTAGTACCACCACTGAAAAGCAGCTTTCTGCTCCACACCTTCTAGCGTTGGAAGGGACTGGACATCCCAATGGAGGGTAGCGGTGGGAAGGGAGCCTTCAGAGGACGTGGAGGGTCCTACAAATAAAGCCATCTTACAATGCCACTTGCTAATTGAGTTGATGCCCAGTTTATCGGCCTAGTCCCGTGGCCTTATCTATCACGCTGTGGGTGGGCACGGGGTGCTTGTTGCCATTCTCGCCGTCAGACGAACAGGGACTCTGCCATGTAGCCCTCTGCCTCGCCATAGGAGAGGGTCACTGATCGAATGTGAGCGCCTCCGGCTCTCCCCATGAGAGGGTGACAAGTTTGAGAGGCATTTCTGTGGCTTGGCTAGGAGGGGTTCATTCCCCCATGCCATGTCTCACACACATCCCCCGCCCCCACGTACATAGCATGCTCTGTTTCACATGCCCAGACATTCAGGCATTGGGCCCATCTCATGTACAGGCCCCTTCCTCCACCTCTGGTCACCTTATTTTCCTGGTTGACGCAGGCGGTGGCCTCTGCGTGGCTCTTCTCCGTGGCCAGGTAGTTGAGGATCTCCTCCACCACGGGCAGGTGGCAGTGCTGCACTGCGATGTGTAGGGGGCACTCTCCGGCCTGCCGGCAGGAAAGGGGCATTGAGATGGGCGGCTGCCTCGTTTCCAGGGCTGTCTCTGGTACTGCACACGCCATCTCCCACCACGACATAAAACAATTCCCTCTCTCCACCCAGAAATGAATGAACGTGCCAGGCGTGGAGACAGCTACGTGCTGAGAACCATCCCTCAAGCCTGACTCTAAACTCCTCCCTATTCAGCCTCCGCACTTCCAGGTCTATAGCCCGAATAAGGCTAAAGGGGATAAACCACCCCATTCCTTTAAGCTCTCCGTTCCCTTCAGACATCCACTGACAGTGCAGAGTCATATGGCTCGAGTGTGTATCATAGAGGTTGTTCTGTGGATGGTGTCCTGCATGGTACAGAAGTGCTAAGGACTCAGCCTGAAATTTAAGGTCCTTTGAGTTTCAGGATCATTGTCTATGACTCTCCCCTACCGGGCTGAGCAATCATTGGTATGAACAGGGTTATTGAGTCTATACAAGGGATTTCCTATTGGCTCCACACCCAAGTGCTAGGCAGGATTGATCTCTGCTACATCAGCCTTTCTAGCTGTGAGGCAGTAAAAGCGACCTGTAAAACAAACAAACTCAAAATATTGGGCTAATGCCCCCTTTAAAAAACACACACAAATCTTTGTGAGGGAAAAAGGAATCCTGAATAGTCCCCCAAGCTCCCTTATTTATTTTTTCCACAGGTTTTGTCTGCCCCTCAAGACTCTATGGTGACTGGACAGCTACAGAAATGATCACGTCACAAGAGTCAAGAGAGTAAAGTTGAGCAATCGAGAGGGGAAGAGACTGTTTCAAAGTCTTTTCTGGCTTGTTTTTGACAGCAGCTTTTTCTATTCAATAGCTAATGAACAGTCTGGAGAAAGGCAGTCTTAGTTAAATATCCACCTCCCGCCACCTGTTCAGTTGCATCACAGTGAACATGCTCTGAAACGCTGAAGAGATTTTCCAGCAAAATCAAGGAGCAGCAGCACTGACACATGATATTTCTAAGGTTAAAAACAGACACTAAAAAGCAAAAGCCCAACCCTTTCAGGCTGCCTTTCTAACGAGAGAGAAGCCAAAAGGGCACAAACCCAAGGGCTACAAGCCTTTTTAGGTCAGCTTTCTCTACGAACCAGAAGGCAGTGGTGTGCATTTGGTTTTGGGGTGAATTTTAATGCTCCTGCGAATGGGGGTCACAGGACACTGGCAAAAGCTGAGCCTAGCAGGGCAAGCAGGACCAAACTTCCTGCCCACCCAGCTTTGCATTTCCATCATCCAGCCCTGGGGTCTCCCCAGATCAGACGCTGCTCATCGAAACAAGTCCGACCCAGCTGCGCGGAGGGGAGCTACAGAGATGAGTGGGAGACCAGCGAGCTCATTGAAACACTTAAAACCTAATTCCTGTGTGAGCCCAGCTGTCCAGAAGAGACAGGCCAACGTATTCACAGCTCACTCCATCACCTGGTTATTTTCCTTGGCCTCATAACTGCTAAATAATGAGCAATCCGGGTTTGTTTGACAGATTGGTCTAACCCTTTGTGCATGTTAATGTTCAGACATATTTTAGTTCTGACATAAATCCCAATGGATTAAGACTGAGATTGCAGAAACGATCATCACCGGCCCACCGTGGGCTGGTTGGTCCCAGTTGCCGGGGGTGCACTGGAGCAAGTGCTCAGTACACATGCAGGTACTGGCTACTCCTTATGGGGCAACATATGGGACTTGGTGGGCCAACGGTCTGATCTGCTCTGGCATGTCTTGTGTTCCTGGTCTTTCCCACAGAAGGTTCCCGGGACATGTGGCAGAGACCGAGTGTATCTTGGCAGCTTTGGGGGCCACCTACCTTGGACTGCGAGGTGAGCTCCCCACCTTCCTCGATCAGGGCCTTGATCATCCTCAGGTTGCCGTGGCGAGCTGCGACGTGCATGGCCGTCTCGCCGTTCTGCAGCCAAAGCGCAGCATTGAAATGAGCGACGTGCCAGCAGGAACCAGCCCCTCCCTCTTTGCCCCCAGGAACATGGCTGCGTGCGTTACCTCTTGTTCCACATTGACGTCGGCGCCACTCTTCAGCAGCATCTCCGCCACCTTCTCCCCCTCGCGGATGCGGGCTGCGATGTGCAGAGGCGTCTCCTGGGCCTGATGGGGAGACAGACGAGGACTCAGAGCCCTGTGGAACAGTGTTGGCTTCTCTTACTACATCCACTCAACCTGAGCCTCCTTGCTGACTGGCACCCTGTGTCATCGCTTACCCCTGTGCAAGGGGGCGCAGCATGGGGGCAACATGCTGCCCTTCTGATCAGGTAGGTTTCACACCCACCCAGCACACCGGGTGCAAAGCAGGGGGGAATCAGGGCTGGTATATTTCATACACTCCTCAGAGCCCACGATGTCAATCTCAGTCTCCCCAGGACACCTGGAGTCTTCTTAGCCTCTCCTAGCTCCAGTGTCCAGATTGAGTGGCATGAACCCTTTCTGCTTGACAGCCAGTCCTGCCCCTGCTCTAGGGCTGCCACCTTCAAACCTCATCCCACGGCACAAGGTCATTGAGCCATGGGCAGAAGTTTTCTGAATTTTGAGTTTGTTTTGAGAAAATGTTCACATTCCCCTCCCCCTGCCCGTTTTTTATCCCGGCCCTTGTTGTGATGATGTGACTGAAGAATTAGAGCATCACCACCACACCATGGCAGGACATCTCACATCATGACACTGCATCGGTTCGGGAGATGTTTTGGTGCAGAGTCCACAGTCAATTGCAGGGCATGGGAGTGCCACGTTGAAATCCGAACTGGTCCACAATAATCAGTGAACCCTTCCTTACCCTCCCCTCAAGGCTTGTGGGAGTCATCATCAAGGTAGGAGGAGCTCTTTTCCCTTCTAAAACCCCAGATCTGGTGGCTTTGGTTTATATTTATATGATTTCACGTGTCCAGAAGTCAAAGGTGAATTTGACCACCTCTTACACCACCTGGAACCCAACCCAGTTAGCACTTTCTTTCCTAGATAAAACCTCATAACTAGTAAATCAATTGCAATTCGATTTTATCTGACAGGCTTTTAAACCACTAGGGATTTCTGTCACTGAGGATCAGACTGAGGTAGCTTAGCTTCATCTCCCTACCTACAAGATCCCCATGGCTACCTTGCTAGGACACTGTGTTGCTCGTTTCAGCCTGCTTTTTATAGCCTGGTTTCTGGGAGCTGCATGGATTAAACCAGGGGTAGGCAACCTATGGCACGGGTGCCGAAGGCGGCACGCGAGCTGATTTTCAGTGGCACTCACACTGCCCGGGTCCTGGCCACTGGTCCGGGGGGCTCTGCATTTTAATGTAATTTTAAATGAAGCTTCTTAAACATTTTAAAAACCTTATTTACTTGACATACAATAATAGTTTAGTTATATATTATAGACTTATAGAAAGAGACCTTCTAAAAACATTAAAATGTATGACTGGCACGCAAAACCTTAAATGAGAGTGAATAAATGGAGACTCGGCACACCACTTCTGAAAGGTTGCCGACCCCTGGATTAAACCAAAGAGAATTGCAACAAAACAGAGATTAGAGCTGGGCAAAATTTTTCAAAGAAAACTTTTTTTTTTTTAAAGTGAAAAAATGTAGATTCAGGTCAACTGAAACATTTTGCAAATTTGTGTTGAATTTGCCTAATTGTTTTGGTCACAAAAAACAACAAAAAAAATTTCTGAAAAAGTTGAAATGTTTCGTTGGGACGTTTTTGAAATGAAACGTTCTGACTTTTCAATTCAAAACAACTTTTCCTTTTGAATCTTACTTCCATTGAATGTAAAGACTTTTTTTTAAAAAAGGTAAAAAACTGGAAAACAAAACTAAATGGAATTGTTTTCGATTTTTTGGTTTGGCCACTGAACTGAAAAATCAGTCCCAGCTCTGTCTGGGCCATGGCAGGATTGCTGCCTACGGCACGTGGGGACTGGATGACCCAAGAGATTCTTCCATCTCAAACTTGTAGGATTCCACATTCTTCAGTGCTTTGCAGAGGCTACTTTTAAATGTCTCCCATCTCGATTGTTCCCAGTATCGTCAGAATGAGAGACCCTAGGAGCACACGGAGGCCAGTGACACCCAGAAACTTCACAAGTAAATACACGGCCGTTATTAACAATTTTGTTATGCAGATAAACAATGCCACAAAACACTGAAATCCAGCAGCAGATAGACAGAGTGCGTAAAGTTTTTAGCCTTATGACTGATCATTCACATCTCCTGCTGAAGAACCCTGGCGCGTCAGTCATTATCTTTCCCATTATCATCTTCGTCGTCATCGTCGTCATCATAATTTGTGGCTGTCTTCCTGGCAGGGCCAGTGCTGCCCCTTTGGGGGCCCTAAGCAGGAATATTTTGACCCCCCCAACACATACTAATAATTAATAGGGGGCCCCATTGAGCTGCTTGGAGCCCTAAGCAATTGCTCAGTCTGTTTATGCCTAGCGCCGGCTCTGTGTCCTGGCATCTCCCCATGTGTGTTCTCCCCCCTTCCCCCCGCCCAGCACACAGGCCAGACAACACCTTTTATCCTGAGTTATCCATACTTCCACACCCCACTAATTTACGGGTGTCCCATTTCTCAGTGGCTACCCCCTTATTGTCAGTAACATCTACATCAATGAGTTACCATAGTAACTAGAGGTTATTACAAAATTCCCCAAAATGTTAGTTTCAGGTATCTTAACTGGTACATTGTGGCGTATTTTCCAGTCTGTTGCTGCCTGGTTTCCTGAACATCGGCACTTAACACATCTTTTACTGTGATCTTGCACTGTATTGGCACCGGGTTATCTTTCAGGATAGTCGTGCCAACCGGTTTCAGGCCTAAGCTTTGTGTGGCTCAGCTGAATATTTTACAGGCCTCTAGGCCGTGTCACAATACTAATGAATACGTATATTTCACCTCTGTATCCCAAATATACTTACCGGCACTATCTTTTATTCTTGGCTACAAAGCCTCTGCCACTTCCCTTGGGAGAATATTCCACCGCCTCTAGATCTCGCTCTTAGAGGCTTTGCTGTCACTGCTTGTTATAAATCCCTAACAACCTCCATCCCTCATAAGCATTTACACCATGGCTTGCGGCTCTTGCGTCCCACAGAAGTGGTGCTTAACTGAGCTGTGCAGCGTCTTTCTATTTGTTCCAGCATCATACAAACAGCGCCGGCTCCAGGGTTTTTGCTGCCCCAGGCAGCAAAAAAAAAAAGCCGCGATTGCGATCTGCGGCGGCAATTCGGCGGGAGGTCCTTCGCTCCGAGCGGGAGTGAGGGACCCTCCGCCCAATTGCCGCCGAATAGCTGGACGTGCCGCCCCTCTCCCGAGGGGCCGCCCCAAGCACCTGCTTGTTCAGCTGGTGCCTGGAGCCGGCCCTGCATACAAATAAAGAGGAATATCTCCAGCCCAGAGGAGCTGTCTGTACAGGTCCCATTAGCTTTATTGGGGTACACACTGATAACTCCCCCCGCCCCCGGCCAGCAACAATCCATCCCAGGGTGTCCCATTTCAGATGGGTTTCCCTTTGTGTGTTCAGGGCTCACCCCCCCCAGCTGGCGAGAGAACGTGTTAGCCAGTCCCCGCAGAGCCCAGGCACATTTCCTAGCCGTTCTTTCCTGGTGCAGAAAACACGGCTGGCAGGTGGTGCTGTCGCGCCACCTGGTGTACGTTTGCAACAACACTACAACCGGGTTCAGAGGGAGCCTGGAGTAGCCTTCTGGTTTTCTAAAACCGATCGGCGCAAATTGGACGCAGCAGAGCACTGTGTCAGGGAATGAAATCCTAGCCGAGCCCCCTGCAGTCTGGACCCCTCTGAAATAGGTAAGGGCATCGAAAACACAACCCACTTGGGATTGGGAATGCCACGGGATTGTTACAGCGGAGGAAGTAAGAAAGCAGCACTGATTGTGAAGGCAGGAACGAAGGTTACACAGCCTGCAAGGAAGAGTCACATCCCAAGTTGCGCCCCTACCTTGCCTCCCTTGAGCTGGACTCGGGCCCCAAAGCCCAGAAGGGTCTGTACCACCAGCGGCTTGCAGTGCTGGGCAGCAACGTGCAGGGCCGTGTAGTTTTCTTTGGTTCGAGCATCCACCTCTGCCCCCCGCTGCAGCAGGGCCTTCACCACGGCAGCATGGCCCCGCTTGGCTGCCGCGTGCAAGCAGACCGCCCCGTTCTGAAAGAGAGGCAACCGGCTCCCTTGGCACTTGGATTTTCAACACTCACTCACTATATCCACTCTGACACCTTAACGTGTGCGGGGCGGATCAGTTTGTCAGAGGGCTGGGGCATCACTTGTGCCATAGGAGCTGGTACGGCCACTCTGTGTAGCTGGGGCTGTGACAGACTCTCATCCACCATGGATCAGGCATGAGATGGGGGACACCACACACATGGGTCAGGGGGTTACACTGGCTCTTTGTGGCTAAGAGAAGCAGAACTATAGAAAGATAGGTGGGGAAACAGAGGGGGGATTATGAAAGTAATTTGGGGGAGACTGTCATCGAAATTTGGATGAAAGTTTGTGTTGAAATGAGAAAAACTTCTGCCAGTTCCATAAATCAAGTCCTGGTGATACTGAAATATTGCTCCTGGCACCCTTCTTATGCATGTGAGACACCTGGCAGCTTCCAGAGCTCATCAGAAAAAGGTAGGGAAAATGTACAAAGAAGTGAATATTTTTCATTGGGTTTGAAATTGGGAAATTTTCTCCCCTCCCGCAAAATATCACTTTGTTTGGGGGAGGGGTGTGTGGACTGCCAGAGGTGAATATATTTCCCCAACATTAGCCTGTTTTATGCAAGGTTTATTGGGACTGGAAATGCAGTTTCAATAAAGCAGATGCAACTCCAGGCTAAGAAGGCAGCTGGGAAGGAAAGATGCAGCACTATAGGCCATCAGCATGGCTAATGGAAACAGTTTAATAGATAAGTTGCACTCCTATAGCATCTTGGGACTCAGGATCTCAGCGTGTTTTGGAAACAGTGAGTCTTATAGGAGAAAGGTAGAAATTGTTATCCCAATTTCACAGATGCGGAAACTGAGGCAGCGTGCTATTAAATGACTGATGTGAAGCCACATAATTAAATCGGTGACAGCTGAGTGGAGACTTGCCACACAGTCCAAATATCTGATATATGGTGTCTGTCCCAGGCATGCTACTGTCTGGGATAGTTTATGAGACCATAAGTTGCTAGGCTGGTGGGAAATAAACCTCTCGTCTCAATTTTTAGAAAATTGAGGGGAGAAAGTAGGGGGGAAACTTCCACTCCCTCATTTTTTCCAGCAAGGGAAAATAATAAATAAGTGGGGAGGGAGGAGGTCCCTCTATTGAAATTAAGCTTTTTAAAAATCTTTTGAGAAATTTCAACCAACGTGACATTTTTTCATGAGGTAATGTCTTTTATTGGACAGCTTCTGTTGGGGAGAGAGACCAGCTTTCGAGCCAGAGAGAGCTCTTCTTCAGGGCCTGTTGGTCCCAGGATATTCGAGAGACGAGGATCTGAAGAAGAGCTCTGTGTGGCTTGAAAGCGTCTCTCTTTCCCCAACAGAAGTTGGTTCAATAAAAGCTATGGCCTCCCCTGCCTTGTCTGTCTAATATCCTGGGACCGACACGGCTACATCACCACTGCATCTCCTTCATGAACATTTCTGGTTTGGTTGAAAAGGCGTTTTCCATCCCCCCGAATCCAAGTTTCGGCTGGACGTTTTGGAGCAGCTCTAGCAGCTGACATTGGCTCTGCCTGACACTCCGTGCTGGGTTACCTTATTGGGCATGCGCAGCAGGACTCCTTTCTTCAGAAAAGCCAGAGCGGTGTCCGGGTGCCCATGCTCGGAGGCAACGTGCATGAGGGTGCTGCCGTCCTGCAGGGAGCAAAGATGGGCAGCAAGTAAGGATGACAAGAATCTCTGGGCTAGGCAAGAAGCTGGGTAAAAGTCCCAACGGTGGAGTGGGTCAGATAAGGACCCTGCCTCCCATTCCCCTCCTAATGTCCCAGCCCATCTCCCTCTGGCCCTCCAGTTTCATCAGTATAGTATTCCTATACAACATAAGAACAGCCATACTGGGTCAGACCAAAGGTCCATCCAGCCCAGTATCCTGTCTACCGACAGTGGCCAATGCCAGGTGCCCCAGAGGGCGTGAACCTAACAGGCAATGATCAAGTGATCTCTCTCCTGCCATCCATCTCCACCCTCTGACAAACAGAGGCTAGGGACACCATTCCTTACCCATCCTGGCTAATAGCCATTAATGGACTTAACCTCCATGAATTTATCTAGTTCTCTTTTAAACTCTGTTATAGTCCTAGCCTTCACAACCTCCTCAGGTTGGAGTTCCACAGGTTGACTGTGCGCTGTGTGAAGAAGAACTTCCTTTTATTTGTTTTAAACCGGCTGCCCATTCATTTCATTTTGTGGCCCCTAGTTCTTATATTATGGGAACAAGTAAATAACTTTTCCTTATTCACTTTCTCCACATCACTCATGATTTTATATCCCTCTATCATATCCCTCCTTAATCTCTAGCTGTCTCCTGCTTTCACCTGCCACCTGTGCACCGGAAATAGGCTCTTCTTGGTGTGCGGGACCCTCTGGGCTGCTGTCACAATGCACTGGCACTTGTGTTGCTTGTGACATTACAATGAGGGCTGGGGGCCTACAGGCGACATGCTCATCATAGCTACAGTGGACGCAGGCAGTGTTGGGGATAGAAGAGAAAATCAGCCCAAACACTGGCCTCTCCCACTTGAGATGACAGCGAATCCTCATCAGCTGGCACTAGGGCTTTTATCCGCTCAATGGGTCACCACCAGAGGGCAGCATGCGCAGCCCGTGTATTACAACGGAAGTGTCCCCACGTCACATTTCCGCGGGGATTCCAGTTAGAGCCTTGCGACCTTTGTGCCCACAACCCAAACGTCTTTGAACAAACCAGCTCCCTGACAAAGAGATGCACTTGCACTGCCCTGACTGAGAAAGCTGGCTAATTCCCGGCCTATTCCTTGGCTTTAGACTTCATTTCCCAGCACTGCGTGTGAACAGACATGCTGAGGCCGTGTGGCTCCAAGCTAAGTCAACAAGGGCCCAATTCCCAAGCCAGTTTTGTCTAGCTCAAGATTGCGAGCAGCAACCAAACAGTGGGTACCAGTCCTGGTCCTCTCTGGCCCGTACGCTCAGCTGCTACTCAGAGGAACATTGTGTGTGGGTGTCTCTCTCACCTTCGTGCGAGCTAGCACATTGGAGTGGAACTTCTCCGTCAGCAACTCCACCACATTGGTGTGGCCTCTTTCTGCAGCGATGTGCAAGGGGGACCGGTCCATCTGCAACCATCAAAGAGAGCAGCGTTTCCAGAGAAGCAGCTGGAGCTGCCAGCATTTCTTTGCAAGTGTAATGTGTGCTTGGGAGGGAGAGAGCCTGTATGCAAGTCTAACCAGATCATGCCCTCAGCTGGAACGGATCAACATCTGCCTCTACGACACTTTGTCTAGCCAGGGTAAGCCTGGATCGGAAGCTGTGGAAGTTGGGGGGAAGCTGGCATGGCTGCTGTTCTTGGGATACTTGCTCATTGGCTAGATGACTTCAACCTGCCACGGGTGCCAACCTATTACCAGCACTACCGCCCACCCAAACATTTGTTTAAACCACCGCAACACACAGCGCTGCTAAACCAAGTGACGTTTGCAGAGTCAGCTGCATGAACGATCAACCAGTTCATTCAACAACTCGTGCCTCTGTCTTCATTGAATTGAAACAGTTAAAAGACAGGTCCTTACTGAAGAGGGGAAAGGCTGTTCTCCTGGGCTGATTGGCATGGGCCCTTGACAGTCTTTTCTCCCTTATCTTGCCTAGGGCTGCTGCCTGCCTGGATGGGGGAGGGGAGGAGGACGAGCCACTTTCACCAGCACCATGCAGTTTAATGAGTGGAGGGAAGTTCCTGGTTTGGACTGTCTGCCTGCTGAGGCAGATGCAAGTTTGAGGGCTTCCAGGCCATTAACCCCAGAAGCCCTATAATCAAAGGTGCCCCTCAAGGAGTTGTGTTGTGTCCGCCAGTTTCACAGGTATATCACGCCACTAGCTGTCCCAAAATTACCCAAACAGGGCCCTGTAAAGGGTTAATCCCTCTGTAAAGGGTTAATCAGCTCTCTGGCATGTCTAAGTAACCATGTCTCCATCTCGGGATGAGCCAATGGCCGTTTACTCTGATGGTGCAGTGCTGCACATTGTATGCGCTGTTGGTTGACGGGATTGAGCCATCCATCCACCCGTCTATTACACCTCTCGGTTTGGTATTGAAGTGCAGAAGAAAGGGACTCCCTAAATCAGCCAGTTCCCACTCCCCGCCCCCTTTTACACACCTTGTCTGCTGTGTTAGGATTGGCCTTGCAGTGATGGAAGAACTTCAGCAGGGCTTCATCGCCTTCCCACGCAGCAACATGTAAAGGAGTCTGACCTTCATCCTAAAACAAAGGGCGTTAGAACGTCCTGGGTGTAGCGTAACCGAGCTGCCCAGCGGCTCCACCCTTAGCCCAAGCAGATAACCTACTGGGCAGGAGAATTTGGGTACCTGAGATGGCCACCTTGTGTTGCACTAAAGCATCACTCCTCTGCCCTAAAAGCTTCACCTCCTAGAGTGACATCACCAGGTTAACCAATGTCACTGTACCACGCCTGGAGATAGTGAGGTTGCAGCTTCCTGTAGCGTTGGGGCTGCTGCTGTCTGGAGAGCAGGGTCTGGCCTAAACAAAGCCAGATCAGCTTTCAGAGATGCAGCACTGTTCCAGGGTAGGCCCAGCTCCTGCAGTTTGCAAACAGAGAACGGGTTTCCGGCAAATAGTATGTATTTGCAGCTCAGACAGGACAATCTCTCAGCCAGACATGAGTCCCTTGGGGGGGTCTCTCACCCAAGGCCTACTGAAGCCTATGGAAAGACTAATTGGTTTCAATGAGCTTTGGATCAGGCTTTCAACGAGGGGCAGATCAACTCTGAATTATTGCTAATCGTTTGTATTACCAGAGCACCTAGGAGCCCTAGTCATGAGCCAGGACCTCACTCTGCTACATGCTGTACAAACACAGAACAAGAAGATGATCCCTGAATTATCCCAACCTACCATCTACCCCTACTCTCGTGGTTTCCCTTGGGCAATTTCCTATGTTCTCAATGCCTTGAAAGCCAGTACACTGTGACACTGACAGAGACCAGCTCCTATTAATTCCTTCCATTGTTTTCCTTTTATTGTATTATGTAAAGAATCTATGACCCTCTGCTGAGGACTTCCTGGGTCATAATTACAGATGGAACTTGGAGCCTTCTGCTCCAAAAGCCCAGGTCCCACCACTCCAACTAAAGCAGACTCTCCTTGGGCAGTAGGTGTGCTAGAGCTTCCAGCATACACTTCAGTGGACCTCTCCGCTCAGTGACATCTATTCAGAAGCCACCCCAATGAACTGTGTTTAATTAGGTCACAAGTCCTCAACTCCATGGGGAGGTATGTGAACAAATCTCAGCGGGTCTTGTCCACCCTCCCTTTCTTTATGGCTAGATAAAAGGGAGTCCCCGAATCTATTCTGCTGTAACCTGGGTCTTCTTAGCGTATGTGCCATGTGCCTCAGGTGGCAGGTGACCAGGATTCATCACTGAATTTGGTCTGCTCTCCTTCTTAGCTAACCTGGGGTGCCGGCATGGAACAGTTGAGAACCACCGAACCACGTAACTCTTGCAAAAGTTGTTAGCATCAACTATTGGGGAAAATGTAGAACTGAAAATGGCACTTGCATTCCTGCCAAAGAGAAACACGACCAGAGAACACGATCAATAGGGGTTGTTCGACTGGTCATTTGAACCATTTCTAATGAGTACGTTTGTAAACGTGATTGTACATTGGAACCTGTCCTTCGAATCAACGTGTTCCTTTTAAAACCAGCCTCCTTACTCTGCCAAACGCTGGAAGGAGAAGGTGGATTTGAACTCTAATGGGCCTTTCAATATATTTCAGCACAAAGCTGACAAGTGCTAGTGCTAAGTTTGCCCTGGTTCTGGAATGCTAGCAGACTAGATTTATCTTGGCATTTTGCCTAATTCACTTAAGGGCCCTTTATAAATAACCCAGGACCTTTTGGCCTTGCAGTTCTACAAAATTGCTTTGTTTATTTGACTGTTTAAGTTAGTCCTGAAAGTTTTAATGCAAAATAAACTTCTTGTCAGAGACCATTTTCTTCTGGGATCCCTGAAAGGACCTCGCAAAGGATTGCACAGCTCTTTGGAACAGGTGTTTTCCTTATTTTCTGCATCTTTGGGTTTATTAGAGAAGAAGTCAAGGAAGAGAACGAATAATTTGGGGGAAGGTTATTGGCCCCCAGCTGGTAACACGCTTCCCTTACCCACAGAGTCTGCCTCAATCCCTGACTTTTGTGAACCTGACAAGAGTGATGGACCCCTCATTTGTGCTCGCTGACTCTGAGCCCCGCTACGTGAAACTGCACTGATAACCATAGTTAGACCCTTTTCACAATGGTGGTGCTAGAAGGATTCAATTCATAGCGTAGCTAGAGAGAGACAGACACACAAACACACACAAAGATTGTACGGCTGAAGAAGAATAACCCCACCTCTTCAATCATCCCCATTTGATTACAGACCCTGGAAGCCATATGAAACACAACTTTGAAACCAAGGTCAAAAACGCCAGAGTCCTGTCTACCTTAGTGCTTATGTAACCCTCTGGTGAGGAGAGCTGGTCAAGAATTTTTCAACTCAAAACGCTGATTCGTCAAAACCGAAACTGTTTGTGAAACGGGGTCGGGTTCAACAAATTTCCTGACTTGGAAAAATGTCGAGAAAAATGTTTCCGAGTTGTTGAAATGTTTCATTTGGACATTTTCCTAAATGGAAAATTCTGTTTCAAAACGACTTTTTGGGACAAAACGACGTTTTGATTTCTAGTTTAAGCTAATTAGACTGGAGAAACGGTGAAAAAAGTCGAAATGGAAATTTTTTGAAATGAAGTGTTTGAAATGGAAATAAAAAAGCAAGTTTTTTGGTTTGTGAACATTTTTGAGATTTTGACTTTTCATCCCAATTCGAGACAGGACAAATTTTGAACTCTTTGAAAATATTTGCAGGACGGGAAAACCTCTGTGCCCGATCCAGAGGATAGGAGTCTGTTTCAGCCCCCTCTAGGGAGCCTTGCCTCTTCAGCTCAAGCTATAGCTACTCAGGCTTTTAACTCCGGAGGTCACTGGTTCCATCAACCAGTATATTATGATGCCAACATGGCGGGCTTCACACCTACACTGTTGGTAAGCGATGATGCAACTGCTCTGTTGCTAATTAACTTGTACCAATGTTCCTAGTGCAGCCATGGCCAGGGAGACTTGAAAATAAGTGTGAAGAAAATTAGTTCAGTATTAAAGCTGCAAACATTTAACGTCACTAATTTCATACAGGCACATTATCTCGATCATCGATATTAAATTCATTTTCAGCATGCATGCAGTTAAAGGGTGGATTTTTAAAGGATTATTTAGTCTATTAATGAGCTGGTAAACTCAGCTAGTTGAATACTTCCATGTCAAGGAACTTTTGATTTAAGAAACCTCAAGTTAAAGCTGCAAGTCCAGGAGCCTTCACAGTTTAAGCGCTCCTCAGGAGAGAAGGCCAAAAAGCTGAAGAACCTTTGGCTTATGCCTTGGATTCAGGAACTTAAACTCCATTGGTGAAGCTACATAGAGTTTGTGAAACCCCCCCGACCAAATGCAATAGCTCTGGATTGCTTTGGATTCAGAAAATTATATATAAACAACCGCCGTCTAGTGCTAGTGCAACATGAAGGTTGAAATATCTAGCAACCACACAGCCGAAATGTAGTATTTTCTATTCCAGTTTTCTTTTTTAAAAGGTAAATTTTAAAGTATTATTGACTGTGTTCAATAGACAGGAAGTACACAGTGACCAAGGTGATGTTGCTGGAACACACTTAGCCTTTGAAATGCCCTGCCTCTGAACATATTTCTACCTATCAAAGAACATAACTTTGAATTTAATGTAATATTACAACTTGGACAGCATGTGGTGGGGGGAGGCAGATTCTGCTTGGCCTCTCTTGGATAGGAACAGTAGCACTGACTTTCCAATGGCACGTATGGTGAGGACTGACTATTCAGTATATCATACTCAGCATATGATCTTGACCTTTCATTAGATAACTACCAATCTTTCCCCAAAGTCTTTGTTATCCGAGGTTGTAGGCTATAGAACTGAGCAAATAATTCATAAGTAATGATTGACTTCTTGAGCTTTCATTAGCAGATCACAACCTTCTTGAATTTATCCTTTGACTTCCCCCATAGGAATCATTCAATATATTAAACTTTGAAATTCACACAGTGTTGGTTTGTTACATAAATCACATGGAATTCTTTCTGTTCTGTGATTGGATGATTTATGTAATTAACCAATACTACACAGATTTTGAATATTACAACTAGAGCTGGGCAATTTTTTTTTTTTTGCCTGAAACCTCTTTTCAGTGAAAAATGTGGATTTGGCAACATTGAAACATTTTGTGAATTCGTATTGATTTTAGTGAATTGTTTCGGTCAAAAATATTCTACAAAAAATTAATTTAGACATTTTCAAAATGAAACTTCTATTTTGGGGTTTGAAATTACTTTTTGTTTAAAAATTTCCTTTAATATTCTTAAAGAATCAAAAATATATAAAATGGTTGAACTGGAACCAAATGTTTCCATTTTGTCTAAATGAAATGTTTTGTTTGACCAGAAACACACTTTTTTTTTTGTCTTTTCCATTTGCTGAAACATCTTATTAAAATAGTTTTTGGGTTTACCCAAAAATATTTCCTTCCCCAATTTTTCAGAATTGCCTGTGAACTGAAAAATCTGTTATCCTCACAGCTCTAATTAAAACCAGACCTAGTTTGAAATTCATTTTTAGCAAATATTTAGGAACTGAGCATAAAACTTGCTTCTTGTGAGGATTCATGCTAGTAAAACCTAATCACTCCAGTATTTGTACAAAGCAAACATGAAGGAGTCACAAAGAGAGAGAAGCAACATTTGTTTTTACAATTGATCAGCTACCGGGGGACTCTGCTCAGCTCTAATGATAGCAAAGGAAAAACTTGTGCTCACAATACCAAGCTTTGCGTATTTTATACTCACGTTCTGGCAATCCACCACAGCTCCGTACTCCACTAGGATTTTGGCAACTTCCACATCTCTTTTCCTACCGCTTGCATGCAGCACAGTGTCACCGTATCTCTGCAATGAACAAGCAACGCTTTGCCTATCAATCAATCAATCTTCAATCATGCAGAAAATTGTGACTGATTTCCGTACTGTCACTATCCCCAATAACACGGATACCTCGGGAGCTATAGGACATATATTACTCTGGTTCATTGAATACTGGCATTGTCTTTTGTATGTTTTGTTATTAGTCACCCATTATCTGTGGCTAACATTGCTCCAGTCACACTCCCGCCACCCAGAGGCAGATTAAGATTTATTGGGGCCCTGGGCACAAAGAACATTTGGCTCGCCACACCTCCCATAGGGCCTTGCCCCCTGCTCCTCCAATTCCCCCTGAGGGACCACCCTCTGGCCAGGCTGGGCCCTGGTAAGAGCCGCCCAGGGAGCCTGGGCCACTGTGGGGAGCCCCCTCCACCTGCCCTGAGGGGGGCACATGGGCTGGGGCCTGTTCCTGGGCACCCCAGCATCCCACCCAGAGAAAGTGGAAGGTCTGGGGCTCCCCACAGCAGCTCAGGCTCCCTGGGCAACTCTTACCACAGCCCAGCTCTGGCTTCCAGCCTGGCCAGAGGGTGGGGTCTCGGGGGGAAGAGGAGGAGCAGGGGTGGGGCCACAGTCTCAATGCTGGCGGCCCTCCCCCCTTGTACACACATTCTGGCACTCCTGGGGGCCCAAAATTGGCCAGAGTCCCTGGGCACAGGCCTGTTAATCTGCCACTGGTGCCACCACTGCACAGATGTTCAGGTTTTCCCTTTGGAGAATTGCTTAGTAGCCGTTGCAGAATACTGAAGGGTTACCTTGTTCTGGGCGTTCGAAGGGCACAGCTCTGACTCACAGGACAGGCATCGTGCAAGCTTCACGTACACACAGCTCTACCAATGCATCTCATTCCTAGTTTGCAGCACCTCCACCTCCAGCTACTCTAGTCTAGAGGGCCCCTCACACAGCCCTGCCTGACGGCAAGTTGTCTGCGATTCCATTTCCATCCTCCCCACCACAGCTCTACCCATGCATGTCAACCCCGGGCTACAATTCCAGACCTGGGGTACTCGGACACCAAGGCACCTAGTGGTGCTGCTACATTGGGAGACTTTTCCGAACAGTTTTCTTTCTGCTCTTCATTGTATTGTTTTAACGCACAGTAGAAAATAACATTTATTTTTTTCCCTATTAACCCTCTAAATTTTCTATTTGGCAAACACCAATCCCCCTTCCTGGCCCCCCGAATGGGGCCTGAAATGAACACAAGCTATTTTCCCTGTCTCCTCGCCTGTCTGCCCACAGCATAGATGTTAACGGATTTCTTCAGAACCGGCAAAGGACGCCCAAGAGCAGGAAACAAACAGGGACGAAATCTGCGGAGGGGTTTAATTCCTCTGACGGATTGTAAGCTCCAGCTGGTGTAAATCAGCATAGCTCTATTGATGTTAATGGAGCGACGTCGATTTCCACCAGCTGAGGATCTGGCCCCAAGTATATCCATCCGAGGGCTGGTGGGTGGCATATGGGGAGTGAGTTGGGATGACTCAGGCTAGCTCTTAGATAGAGTTTGATCTCTCCAGTCCCTGGTGATGCAGCAGTGGGGAAGACACCCCGGAGGCAGCGCCGGCTCCAGGGTTTTTGCTGCCCCAGGCAGAAAAAAAAAAAAAAAAAAGCCGCGATTGCGATCTGCGGCGGCGGGAGGTCCTTCGCTCCGAGCGGGAGTGAGGGACCCTCCGCCGAATTGCCGCCGAATAGCTGGACGTGCCGCCCCTCTCCCGAGTGGCCGCCCCAAGCACCTGCTTGTTCAGCTGGTGCCTGGAGCCGGCCCTGCCCGGAGGGCATGCTGCGGTGTCAGCAGTGGGCTGGGCATGTGTCCCGTACCTTTTCCCGTGCGCTCAGCTGGGCCTCGGCGTGCGTGGAAAGAAGTTCCTTACAGACTCCCAGATTCCCAGCTTCCACTGCAAGAAAGAGAGGAGTGCGGCCGTCCTGCGGAGAGGGCAGAAGGAAACCAAAGCCTCGGCGGGGCTGGTGACACCTTTCATGCAGCGCCCCCGGGGAACGCAGGCCTCAGACACAGAGATGGAGACACGCCTTTCAGGCTGCCCCAGTCCAGCCCCGTAGCCCATGGCATTCACTTAGTGCCACGTCTGGCCTCCAAGCCAGGGCCGTGTTACAAGAATTCACTACCCCCGTCACGTATAGGGAAAGGCCCCTGCTCACCTGGTCTTGGCTCAGCCTAGCATCTTTGTGAGAAGCCTTCAGCAGCATCTGCATCACACCGACAGCCCCAATGGGACGGAGGGCTGCGTAATGAAGAGGCAACTGCTCCTTGGGCTGCAATGGGGGAAGGAAGGCAAGGGGCAGATTTAGACTAACATGCTTAGGGGGCAGAGACTGCGGATTTCTCCTTTAATCTCTTCTTCGCCTGAAAAGCCCCACGCACACCTCTGGGGCCACAGAAATAACAACGGATGCTGAAAGGGGCCAAGCCGAGGGGCAGCTCTCTCATTGCAGAACAAAGCTGCCCCTCCCCAGGACGGCACTCCAGTTACGCAGTCTGCCTCGGGTGCAGCTGAGCAAGTCACTCACCGGGCAAGAGACCGCACCAGGGAATGAGTCATCGGGGTAACCGTGAACAGCCAGAGCCACTTTCCGGGGGAGCTGCTAAGGAGTTCTCACAGGGGGCTTCAGATCCATTGTGAGTGTTGTAAAGGACGTTCGGCCGGCTGCGATCCTAGCATGGCACTGGGCTATGAAGGGAGGCAAGGGCTAGATATGGCGTCGCCGTCCCCCCACGCCCACTGCTCTGGCTTTCTTGGGTTGTTTGAGGTGTGGAGCCATGACACTGACAGGCCCGGCTCAGGGTAGCGAGGTAGCACAGTGCGTTGTAGTGAGAGGCAGCTGGACGTAAGGAAAACACTTTGCCTCCTATAGCATCCCTGGATCTCAAAGTGCTTAAGCCACACGACAACCTCGTGAGATAGGCCAGAGATCATGATTCACACGATTGGTGATTCACATGGAGCCTGATCCAGAGCCAGACATCTCTCTATCGAGTCCAATGGGCTTTGGCGTAGTGCCTTCCAGAGAAAGGGTCTCAAAGCACTCTGAACACTGATCAGAGTCCGCGTATGTATATATATGGGCTAGACAGCTGCCTATGGGGTGGAACCACCCAGCATCGGCGCTCTGGAGCTGCGGAGGGGAAGAGAAGATACGTGCAGAGTGGAAACTATAGGGGAGTTGTAGGCAGCATGAATATCATGCTTGAGTTGGACACTGGAGCTAACAACTCTACTCCTACACAAAGCACAAGGGGACCCCTTGATGGCCAGTGGGCAGGACCTCTGTGTTAGGTCTCACCCACAAGATGCATGTGCTTTATACGGAGAAGCACACGCTCCAGCATGCTTCCAACATGCACAGCCGCTCGGCAAGCTGCAGGCAGGACGTCTGGCTTTCTGTGGTTCTGCAGTCGCAAAGTCGGCTCACTGCTGCAGAATCTAAGCTTTCAGTTGCAACACCACCACATTTCTAGCCCTTCGGGCTCCGAATTAACCCTTCTCATCATGTGCCAACTGATGCAGTGCCCTCTTCCCAAGCCTGTAAATGTGCATGAAGCAATAGTTCGGAGGGGTGTGAATTGCTACCCTTCATCTGACATGATTGACACTGAAGCCTACTAGTGACAATTCAAATAGCTTCATGGATGGAGCCACCGTTTGTTTGCAATAGACCATATTCATTTCTAACGTACTGCAGCCAGCTAGAACGCGGGCAACCCAGTGATATCATTTGCTTTGGCAGGGCATAGGACAGAAGATGCCCATGCAAATGTCTTGGTCCAAGGTTTGTCATTTAGCTAATTCCGTTACCAGTACAGCCCTCTCTCAGGCATGGCTTGCCGGGCCCTGCTTTGTGCAAGGAGACATCCTAAGTGGAACAAAGGTGAATGCTCAAACTGAATATTAAAGACACCCCCCCACATTCCCTGGGAATTTGAACACTGTTTCCCCACTTCCCTTAGTTGCTGCTCCAAGTGTGGGGGGAAGGGCAGAGGGCCCAACAACAGTGGCTCAGAAAGGCAGTGGGGGGTGACCTCCATAGGGGAGGATTAGCGCTGCGTGGGTAGCCTGCCTTCCTCCTGTCATTCACAGCCACCATTCAGATGTGCCAGCTGGCAGGTGCCAACCCTCAGCACAGCCCTTGCTCACGCTGGGCTGCTTTCCCTGCTCCCATCCATGGAAAGGGTCCAGAATTTAACCCCTGCGTGAGGAGAGGTCCCCACTGAAGAGCCGCCTGGGCCTCTGCCGGAGTCCTGAACGGATGCCGCTTTCCCAGCGAGCGCCTCACTCTCCCCCAGCTTCCTGGGCTCAGCACAAGAGCAGGTGACGCCCTACAAAACTTTTCAGTGGATTTAACTCAATGGGACCCAGCGCACAATAAATACCCCTGGAAGTGCTGCACCACACCACTGGCACCTGCTTCTCACAGAGCCCTCAGGGAGGAGGCGACAGGTGTGGGAGGCAGGACCAGTGGGGCCCATTACTCCTGCCCCCCATAAGGAGGGCAGTACTAAAGCCACTGATGAGCACCCTTTCGGCCAGATCCTCCCACCCCTCCAGCTGCTGGAAAAGAAGCTAGAAAAATGAAGGAAAACCCAGACCTCAGCCAAGGATCAGCATCACACTGAGATGTTGTTTAAGGTACAATCACGCTTTGCCCCGATGATTTCTTTAAGCCAAGATGCTAACCCTCACTCCGTTTGGTGCCCCATAACCACACTTAGATTCAAACAGTTCAGATCAGCATCCAAACTTATGGGGCCCTCTCTAAACTGAATTTCCAGACCTTTCAGGGCTCATGTCCAGCTGATGCCCACATGCAAGTCTGTTATGTTAATTTCACAAGGCATAAATACTCCCACTGGGAAGTTGCAACGTAACCCAACTTTATTTCTTAGAATTCAGAACGATAACATGCAAGAACTAAAACCAGAGAAAGACAAAGCAGGCTGCTCTCTAAGGCAGAGAAACACAATTCAACCCATCCTGCTCTAGGCTGGCTCTCTGAAGACTGACTGCTCAAGGCCTAGATTGCACACTTCCCTACAGAGTCCCCTCGCTTGCACGCAGGACCAAGAAGCCCCTTACAAACGTAAAGTGATAGCTTGTAATTTTAACACAGTTTTCAATCTACCACAACATCCAAGCTCTTTTCAGAGATGAGAAACGTGCCCTCTCTCCAGAGAAGGGCACTCAGGAACTCTGGCATGCTCAGACAGCGGTGTAAAATAACTGCCTGACTGTACCTGCTTTGCAGAGTTCGTTCCGAAAAACACCCATATTGGCTGTTAAATGCCAACCTCCCTGTCCCCTGCCCAACATCCCACCCCATCTGGTATCTCACCAACAGGAGGCAGAAGTTCTGACTGGAAGGAAGTTTCAGGTCTGCTACTGCTCTCACCTACCCTAGTCTGACACTGGTGTGAAGCCAGTGATGTCAGCAGGAATACTTTACACAGGTAGAAGTGGAATCAGGATCAGCCCCAAATTGCCTGATCCTGATCTCATGCTGATTTTACACTAGTATGAGCCCATTGACTTCAGCGAATTTACTCCTGATTTACACCAGCATAAATCAAGTCAGAATCAGGCCCATTATTTCTGATAATCATGAACAAGCCACCTGAACGACAGCACCGGGAAATTGCCTAGAGATGGAGGCAGATGTCACAGTGATAGAGGCTGTCTAGAGTTGGTCTGACCACTCCCATCAAGAGGCCTGGCCGTGCCTCAGTTTCCCCTACTAGTTTGTTCCAGTTACCATCTGTCTGTTCTAATACAGGAACTCTTCCTGCCCTGTGTACATTCATTGCTGGTGAGAGGTGCTGAACTGACTGCCTGGGAGACTCCAGCCGTGCGGTTTGATGGCAGAGAAGGGACAGCATGGACACCAGTAGGGCAACATCCTCCAGCTGCCCCATGTCATTGTATGTCAACCCTGACCTGGCAGACACTTTTGTCTAATGGACACTGGATTGGTCAGAGCTTGTGATGGTCTTCTGAACCCTCTTCCCCCGAAGTAACATGACTTCTCTGTTAGGAAGATGGGTTCCAAGAGCAGCCTGGGACTGGGAAGGGTCAGACAATGCACCCTTAGGGAGTGCTCTGTTCATTATCTTTATCTAACTAGAGCCAAGCTAGATTTCTAAGGCTTCGTCTACACATACCAGTTTTTCCAGTATAGTTCTGTTGGTTAGAGGTGTGATATCTTACTGATATATTTATGCAGGTAAAAGCCGTAGTATAGACCCAGTTATACCAGTATAAAGGTGATGGCAATTTCCCTTCCTGTACGGGAACAGCTATACATCTAAGCAGTTTTATACTGATATAACTGTCCACACTGGGGTATGGTGTTTGTGCATCTTTAATGGTACTGGTGTACTTAAAGCAATAGGACTTTCTAGTGTAGACAAGCCCGAAGGCACCTGTCTGGTATTTAAGCTCCTTCCCCTCACAAAGCCCGTTGCCAAATCCGTCCTTCGTTTCTTTTCAGTCCTTCAGGGGACAAAGAGCACGACTGAATTCGGCTCAGGGCGGGCAGGCCGCCGGCGTGAAGTGGCTGAGCAAGGCTTGCTGCTGGCACCCTTCCAGAACCAGGGTCCTGACGTGAGGGCTCCCTGGGAGTGGGGAGAAGAATCCCGCCTGTTACCACCGCGACTCCCTCTCCCACTCACTGCCCAGTTCTTCGGGAGCCCATTCTTCCCTTATGCCCAGCGTTCACCTCAGACGCTGGCCCTGGGACGAGGGACGCAAGGCTCCAAACAGCAGCCTCTGGCTCCAGACCTGCCTGCTGGCTTTTCACAGGGCTGCCTCAGGCCACCGTGCTGCCGAACATCAGTGGCAATGCCCAATTAACTAGGCCTGGGAGAAAGCAGCAGGGGAGTTATTTCTCCTGGGGTAGGATGGGAAATCTGCCCAAACAATGGCTCCATTATGCATAGTAGTCTACCCCTCTGAATGAGCAGCTCGGGGACACTGTTAATAAGAGAAAGAGGATTTTTGTTTCCCTAAAGACACATTAGGATGTGGGGGCGGGGGTACCTGTGCGGTGGTCCATGAGCAAATGAAAGTTGGTCTCAGTCCCTGAGGGGGAAAGGGCTTGGTCCCAACTGGCACTGCCAGCGGGCAGCCAGAGCCAAGCACTGAGAGGAAGTGAGCCTGAATGGCTCTCGCACGCTGCCCGTGGATCAAGGCAGGCTGGCAGGAAGCTGGCCTTGCTGCTGCCCCTGTCCTGTTGAGAAAACGTGTCAGCCGGCAGGGTTACCAACCCAGCACCTACTTCATACCGGGGGCTATTCAGAAAGCACGTTGAGGCAGGGCTGTCCCAGGGATGACCTGGCCCTACACAAAATGACACATGGTGTTCCACTGAGATCCCTCCTCGGCCATGACCATAACTCCCCCTCCCCCAAAAAACACATGCATGTATCTGTGTCCCCCACCCCAACCATCGTGGATGCCTGGGATTCGCCTTCCCCCTTCTCTCCTCTGCTGACACCATCCCAGGCACCCACAGAGTGAGAACGTAGGACCTTAGGCTGAAGTGAACAGCAACACTCAATGGAAGAGGAATTCAGTTTCTCCCATCTCACCGGTACCAGGTTGGAGGTGACCCTAGATGGGATCTCTCTCCTCAGAATAGGTACAACATGGGTTGGATCCTGTGCAGATTCTCTAAGCCAAGATACCTCAGCCCTGGCCTGGAGGGGCAGGGTAGGTCAGCCTCCATGGTCTTTGCTAAGAGCACCAACAAGGGAACCAGTGGTGGTAGCTTGGAAGAGGACTAAGACCTCTATGAAGTCCACTAGGGACATGGCTATTGCTATGGATTTTACATGGAAGGCGCTTGGATACTGTGGTGATGGGCAGCAGTCACGGATGAATAGACAGATTGACCGACCTCCCAGGTCGATTAACACAAGTGAGAGAACAAACAGCAGCCGGTTACAATTTTTGGTCCCCACTGGCTTAGTGATCTGGGTTCAGGTCTCGGAGCTCTGCAAGGCTGTTGTTTGTAAATGTAAGGGACGCGGCACAGCAGAGTGAGGCGCGGCTCAAGGCTGTGCCGGACGCTCACTCCTCCTCCTTCATTCCCACACTCCCTTCCCTAAAAGCCAGGGTCACGAATAAATGGAGGGAGAGGCAGAGACCCCAATCACATTTTCCCCCCTTCCCACCTCCAGTGGCAGTCACCCAATGCCACAACGGATCCTCGGCTCAGGGAAGAGCACCTCCTTCTGGATCACCAGCCCCACTTCCTGCAGTGCCCGGGAGGTCCTCCATCCGCAGACTGACCAGGGCTAACAGTGCCCAGCATGAGATGGTTGGAATCAGCTAACTGTTACTCACCAGGGGGACATGAAAGCATATTATATCGAGGTGTTTACTGACTTTTTTTTAATGCACCCAGCACCAAGACACGTGAATGCCGAACAGCTTGTAGACATGAGTGCAAACTGCCTGTACCAGGTAACCCATCCAGCCTACAGCTCTCTCTGTGCGGTGAATAAATAACTCAGCAATGGTCCATCCCCGGTGTCTCTCGGGCTGCACCGCCGAAGGTCAGGAAAGTTGTTTCCTTTTCACTATTGTCATCATCACTGGCTGGCTAAGCTCACAAAACCGAGCAGGGGAATGCAGGTTCAGGGTAAGAACAGACTTCACGTAGGAAACCAGAGGAGCTCTCTCAGGAATGCAGGCAAGTGGCCAGCTCTGGGCTCCGGGCTGCAGCTCATTTTGTGCTTTAAAGAGAAGGGAGGGTGGTATTAGAACCCTCACGGAAAGGTCAAAGGTATCTGTAACCCTCCTGCCCGTCCGAGTCGGCAGCAAGAAGGGCCGGGCTCAGTATCTAGGGGTTCCGTTTCAATAACACAACGCAAAACCGGCTCGAGTCCCCACCCAGTGACCTGGGACAATTACATACCAGCCCCCGGGCACCTCTACGAGGCAATACTTCCCCTCTCGCCAGCACAGAGTCTGAGTGTAGCAAAATCCTTTTAATAAAGGAGGGAAACAATGCGGCATTCTGTTGGGGAAACACCACAAACAGGATTCATAACACAAACCATAACACAAAACACTGCGGCATTATGTTGGGGAAACACCACAACCAGGATTCATAACACAAATCATGAGCAAAAGACCCACCCCCAAGTAAGTTTGGCAGTGTCCTTTTCCCGTCAGGGTCTTAAGTCCAGCAACCCAACAGTCACCCCACCCACAGTTTCTGACCTTGGCCAGTGCAGCCCCCAGAGTTTAGAAGTTCCTCTGCAGAGTTTACCTCCCAGCCTGTGTGGAAGTGGAGGGAGGCATGCCGGGGGGAGGGGGGAGCGCATCTCACATTCTCCACACTCAGGTTGACGGCCGATTGCCACGCCTCTCCGTGGGGTTCTGCTGCAGTCTTCACTGCCAGCTGCGTCTCTCCGCCAGCTGCCCTGCTATCCTCTCCGCTCACCACGCCCCACCTCTCCACGCCGCTCCTCTAGCCGCCCTGCTATCCGCTCCGCTCACCACGCCCCACCTCTCCACGCCGCTCCCCTAGCCGCCCTGCTATCCGCACCGCTCGCCCCACCTCTCCACGCCGCTCCACCAGCCGCCCTGCTATCCGCGCCGCTCGCCATGCCCCACCTCTCCTCTCTGCTCCACTAGCTGCCCTGCTATCCGCTCCGCTCAACACACCTCTCCACGCCGCTCCACCAGCCGCCCTGCTATCCGCTCCACTCGCCAAGCCTCGCCTCTCCGCTATCTGCTCCTCTCTGCTAGCCGTCCTGCTAGCCACTCACCAACTTGTCTTCCGCTCCCCCCCCCCCCTTAACACAGCTCTCAGCAATCTCAGCTCTTTAGTGATTTCAGCTCTAGGTGATTTTAGCTGGTAGTAGGGGAGCCTTAGTGCTAGTGCACCACTAGCCCAAAGTAGATCTAATGCTTAGACCCAGGTATCAGTGATTTCAGCTCTGCAGCATGTAACAAGACTCCTAATGGAGTCAAAACTAGCTCTGTTATTGCACACTGGATACAGCAGAAGTCAAAGTGGTGTTTAGGGCACTCAGACAGGACCCACACTGCCACATACACATACCTATCCACAGCCTCTCTCAATTCACTGGGTTTTGGAACCCATGTCCCTTGCCTAGCGAGTGCTACTTAGTTGAGGGCGAGACCCTCCATCATAAAATGCCAAGTACAGTTCTACTGTCCTTGATTCACATAACCAGGATAACGACACTTTACTACTCCTGCCCCAATAACGAAGAGACTGGGGAACCCACAGCAGCCAAAGTGACCATTTGGGCCAGCAGTCCCATCATGCTAGGCAGGGGGTGTGCGCCCATGCAAACGAGATCAGCCCCTGAAGTCCTTTTCCACAGCTCACCACCAGATGTCAGGGGAGAGGTCATTCTGACTCCGCTTACATCTCTCTCTCTCCCCAGATTTAGGAACTGGGTCCTCCTCCCCTGTCCCACTTGAGAGAAACATCCTGGGACCCTCTGTGTTATTGAACTAATCACTGTTCTAATCACGGACAGCTGGGATGTGTAGGCTTTGAACTCACTTATGTTCAGCAAAGGCAACAGAGCCAGGGGCAGTCGGCCATGTGTCGGCTGGAGAGCAGGAAGAAAGTCCTCTGCTCCACTGGGAGCTACAGGGCTTCAAGAACAACAACAAACGTGGCTCTTGGCCTTCTAACCTCAACCGGAGAGTCCCAGCTGAGCATCCTAAACAAACTGAAAGCACGGCTCCCTTCTCCCCTCATGTATTAACTCTCCCCTTCCAAGTGAGCCCAAGGAAGAGAAGAGCTCTTGTTGTTTACAGTTAAAGGGAGTGATGAGAAAGAAGCATCCATGTGTGGCTGGGAAAGATGCAGAATTCAGCCCTCAGGTTATGCTATTATATGAATTCCTTTAAGGACTCATGCTCTAGGGAGGTTTGAAACCTATTTGTCTGGTGTTGCCTTGTTCAAGAGACAGCCTTTGTCCTTACCCTTTGTGGTAGACTCACTAGCCATCCAATCTATGCATTAGATATTTACAAAGAGCCAATCACTGTCATATCTACATAGAGCTGGGATACCACAAGGTTGAAAGAGAAAGCAAAATCCACCCTAGTTTGTATATGAAGCCCCAGGGAGGGCTGGGAAAGGAAGAGCTGGCTGGAAAGCAGAATTTCTGTCCCACAAAAAATTCCAACATTTTAAAAAAACTCATCAGGAATGGGGATGAAAAGTCAAAATTCCAAATATTTTGAAGAAAAAAAAATTCCAAAAAAATGTCAGTTCACAAACATCAAAACATTTCATCTCAATCATATCAAAACAATACAAAATATTATACATGTAACATTGAAATATTATAATATAATATAGAAGTCTACATAAAATGTTTTGACCTTATCAAAATGAAACAGTCCAAATGAATCATTTCAATTTTTTTCCAGTCGAGAAAGTCGTGGAAATTGATACCTTCCCATGAAAGGTTGAGATTTTGACAAAATTACATTTTCCGACAGAAAACTCGTCCATCAAAAATGTTTCAACCAGCTCTAGACAGGGCTTCTGGAGGTTTCAGAAATTCTCTTTGTTCATGTCCAGCCCACCTAGGAGTCCTCAAAAGAGAGAATAGTTCTTTCCCCGGTGCGTGAATCCCAGGCTACCATCGACTTGGGGATACACCCACTCTGCGGTCTGAGGTGTGATTAGCAGCATGGATAGACACAGGGCCGGATTTAGGCACAGACGACCCAGGTGACCGCCTGGGGTGCCGGGCTTGGGGGACCTGGGCTCAGGGTACTGTAAGATGTTCAAAAGTTTAACAAATGGAAGAGGGGCGCCAGAGACCCTCCTTGCCTCGGGCCTCATTTGGTCTAGGGCCGGCCCTGGATAGACATACCCACTCCAGCAGCGTGGTGACGCGGGATTCAGCGTGGGCTGTACAAGCCCTTTGGGAACCCCAGATACATATTCAAGTGGCTAACCTGTGCTGAAGCCCCGGGCCTGCGTGTTAACTGCTATTACTAGCCCCGGGGAAGCTAGTGCCAGGGCGTCTACCTCTGCTGCACTCACACTTCAGCTTGCCGTGTAGACATACCTTGGGACATATCTGCAGGGACAGACCTAAGCACAGGACCAACATGAAGGGAGAACACTAGGAACCGTTGAACAGAGCCAACAGAAACGCCCCGTCTCCTGGAGAAGACTGAACTAGCCAGAGCTCTGCGGGTGGATTGTAACACGGAGGAGAGAAGAGGCAGGGCAGACTAGGAGGGCCAGAGAAAGGAAACTCAGAAACGAGGCAGATGGCTCAGAAATCAGCGGGCAGAAAAGAAGTGGCTGAAGTCAATGTTCATCACTAGATGAGGATTGGGATTATCAGGACTGATGGAAGAGTAAATGTCAGCAGGAAGCCACCGTCTCAGTGAGTAGAATAGCGGCTGGTGGCCGTCCCTGAAGGAGTTTCACGAAGGAAGGAAGCTGATAACTGTGGGGTTGGCACAATGCTCTTCCATCTATTGGACACTGAAAACACTCACCGAGATAGCTACAGCTGGTGGCCAGCATGTGCCAAGAGTGCCTGATAAATAGCTCAATGCTTTGGGACTAGGACTTGCTGCCCACTGAAGAAATGGGGGAACTTCTCTCTCTTTAAGGAGAGCGCAGGTGCTAGAGAGGGACGTCTGGCTGAACTCCCTCTGGGACCCTTCTGCACACATTGAGTCTGGCTTTGTGCATGTCTTATGGAAACTGCCATGGGTCTCCCGGTTGAACAAATTCTAAAGCACTTCAGCCGGCTGCAGGCAGCCATGGAAAATACAGAGCGGGCCAGAGAGAGGTCTGGCAGGAGGTGGAGGAGTGGTGCTTGAGTTTATGTTGTCTTTAGGCCAGTTACCAAGAGACATGGAGTCTGTCTTCCCAGTTCACGTCTTGATTTCCACTTGCATTTTTTTTCTCCGTGTCCTGCCCATGCAACCTGACGCCTGCTGCCAAACCCTGCCATGCACTCCCCCATGCAACCTGTTTCCCCCTTGCCAGAACCCCTGGCATGCAGACCCCAGGCAAATCCCATTAGCCCATGGCTGGAACCGCCTCCCACCCCCAGTCACTGCAATGTACTCCTGTGTCTTTTGCCTAGTCTGCAACTAGGAGGAGCAGCAGCAAGTGCAGCACCCAGAAGCCAGAGCAGACAGAACGGGTGAGCTAAGCAGGCTGAGGGGAGGAGTGAATGAGTGCTGAGGAGGGAAAGGCAGTCTTCGGGGAGGGAAGGAGGGCTGGCCAGTTCTCTTGCCTCTGCACTCAGGGCTTAAAGAGCCATGATATCAGATTAATTCCCAGTACTGCAATCAGTGCTAGGAGAGGCCCTGGCTATTATCTAGTAGCTGTATTTCTCTCTGAGTCATCCCATGCTCACCCAGAGACAGGGCAAGAGAGACCTTGTAAATCAGAAGGTGAGCAGAGCATCCCGGGGCTGTTTAAGACCTGAGCCAATTTTACAGGGTTCTTTTATATATATATATATATAGTACCACAAACCTTTACGGGGGCCAATGTAATGATTGCCTGGAAACAGCGCAGTGCACAAAGGAATAGCACAAAAGAGTTCTCTGGGCTGCATCTGGAACACCTCTGACCGCGCTGCCAGAGGGAAGATAACAGAGCAGAGAAGCGTTTCCCTCCCGTCACAACCGACGGCAGACACAATCAAGGAGGAAAGCACACGTCCTCTGGAAGCTGGAATCCCGTCCATGCAAACAGCCGCCTGCACACAAGAGTCATTTTTCTTGGATGTGTTTCCCCCATTGTTGGAGTGGAAAAAATTCCCCTGCATTCAGGAGGACGGAAGACGGAAGCTCGGCCTACCAGGCCACCCTTGAGCAGAAAGGCCTGCATAAGGAGAGCACTAATGGGCTCCAACTGAGCAAAGGCTGAATGACTGGGGAAGGGAGGGGACTGAATACTGGGGGGGAAGAGGGGTGGGCAAGAAGTTCTCAATCTTGAGATCTATTTGGCTGTGAAATGGTCCCGCCTAGAGAAGCGACAGGAACCCCATTGCTTGGGACAGTTGAAACAGCCTGGAGAATACCCTGTAGGGAAGAAGCCTGGCTGGAGAGGAATGTGGACTGAAGTGGGAATTCCCCATGTATTTCACAGAATGGATCACAGCTTCTCTGGGATCCACAGTGGGAGATGCTATAGAAGGGCAAAGTGGTTTCAGTGTATGAACAGCGAGCAGCACAATAGCAATGCAGCAGACTCGCTCCAAGTCTAACGTGTCGTGGGTGCTTTGTTTTCATAGAATCATAGAATATCAGGGTTGGGAGGGACCTCGGGAGGTCATCTAGTCCAACCCCCCCCTGCTCAAAGCAGGACCAATCCCCAGACAGATTTTTGCCCCAGATCCCTAAATGGCCCCCTCAAGGATTGAACTCACAACCCTGGGTTTAGCAGGCCAATGCTCAAACCACCAATATTTTTGCCAATATCTGTTTTAAACGACCGGTGGCAGTGGGGCAAGAACCAGTCTCAGGCGCGGCCCTGTTGGGAATGACCATTCGGCTGAAGAAACGGAAGCGGAGACTTCAAGGGCAATGACGCTCCACCCCCTACCATGCCCCCATATGTGCACATACCCCTCCGGGGACGTTGGGATCTGCTTTTCCAGCCAGCAGCAGCCGGATGATCTCCTCCTTCGAGTGGGCAGCAGCCACATGTAAAGCATTTCGGCCATTCTGGAAGGGGTCGGAGAAAGAGCAGTTAGCAACACGCCTTAAAAACCTCAGCAGCAGCAGCTGGCATCGCCAGCGTAGTTTCAACTGCTCGGTCCTGCCGGGATGGGTTTCCTCTCTCAACCAACAGGCGCTGAAAGGTGCCAGATGGGCAGCCCACCAGCATGAAGAGCTCTGTTTGTCCACTGAAAAGGCTCAGTATAGAGACTACCCAGCTCTGCTAACCTGCCTCAACACTGGCCTGGAGGGACCATCTGTCAGGCTGTGTCCGTGCGTCAACCTTGAATGGTGTCTTGCAACATGTGTTAACTCCTTATGCTTAAGTCTGTTCCACCTTGTGTTTAGCTGTGAAACCTTCCCCGGACCTGAAGAAGAGCTCCGTGGAGCTTGAAAGCTGGTCCCTCTCCCCAACAGAAGTTGGTCCAATCACAGGTATTACCTCACCCACCTTGACTGTCTCTCTAGGCATTTATGTCACAGTCATCACTGTGATATCTGAGCACCTGACATTGTACCTCAGGATGGAAGGGTAGTTTAGTCTCCACCCCTATGCAGGGAGGGCAAGTATTGAAGTCTCTACCAATTAGGGGGCCAGTTGAGGATCACAAATTGTGCAGTGGGGACACCTGACAACAGGGAATAAGACAGAGAGCTCCAAGCTCAAACAGTTGGCAGATGGAAACTAGTTTGGGTCAGTTCTGACCTGGGACAGATTTCAACCACCTAGAGGCTTAAGCCCTGAGCCCTACTTACAAAAAAGCAACCTGCAGTGCATGCTTCCTGAGAGCCTCCCAGTTTTCATAGCCATCACCAGAACTGCATTAAAACCCTAAGTTACAGGTCCAGGAACTCTCTACAGTGGTTTAGCCAGCCAAGCATCTCAGTTGTTAACAGTGATGTCAGACTCTCAGAGATATTAGTTCCATAACTGGCAATTCTACCAATAGAGTTGATGCCAATCAATGTCCTGAATATAATGCCCTCCCCCCCGCAACAAAACAACAAAAACCCAGTAAGTAGGTGATCCAACCCACAGTCTCTCCACATGGATGATTTAGAAATCACCAATCACAGCTATTGCTACTAAAAATAATCAGCTGGTGGCCAACCAGCGAACGGAGGGGAAAATCTCTCTGATGGAAAAACTAGATCAAGAACTGAGCTGCTAGACAAAGATCATCCGGGCAAATCTCCACACTGCAATAAATAAATAATAAAAACACATCACCCTTTTATATCACCCTTCACCCAAGGATCTCCAAGGCCCCTGAATTTAGCAAATCACTTAAGCATTAAGACCCATTGAAGGCAGCGAGATTGAAGCACACGCTTGAGTGCTTTGCTGAATCGGGGCCTATGCACTCAAACATTCACTGACTTAGCCTATGAGAACAATGAATACAAAGATTGCAAGCATAAAAGATGATTTGTTCTGTTTCTAACCTACCCAAGATTCTAGGTAGTCCGATGGCCCCTCCTTGTCGCTTAGCTAAAGAAAATGGATTCAAAACCACTTTTCTAAAGTATGGGCTTTATTAACCACCTCCAATAGCTAATAACTAATACAATCACAAAACACATCATCAGATAACAACCTCTAAACTTACTTAACATTCCTTGTCTAACTCACAAGGGGACAACCAAAGAGAAAAGAAATTCACCAGACAATCATCACATGAATAACAAATAAATCAATGCTCCTCATCCCAAATCTACCAAATATCCTGAGACGATGGCCTTTTCTGTTTATTACCATTGCCAACCCCCAAATTAAAATACCTTATTAAGGCCACTAAATTACTTACAAAATAAAGGGTCTGAGCCAACAGTCTACATAAGCTCAAGGGTTTCAGATCTCATCGTCCAATCGGAGCATTTCCTAGATCCTCAGACCACAGGAGCCATCCAATCCCTGTGTGCGCCAAATGTAGGGCTTGTCTTCACTACGGGCTAAATCGGCGCCTCTGCGATTCATGCAGCGGCATTGATTCAGTGGGTCTGGTGAAGACGCAATAAGTCGATGGTGCGAGTGCTCTCCCGCCAACTTAATTAATCCACCTCAATGAGAGGCGGAAGCTGTGTCAATGGGAGAGCGTCTCCCATTGACATAGAACGGTGTAGGTACCACTTGACGTCGACGTAAGCTACATCGACTTAAGTTACATAACTTAAGTACCTTAACTAGCGTAACTGACATTGACTTCCAGGATAAGTGTAGACAATGTTTCGGTATTAAGCGTTTTGTCCCTCTGCTGGCCACCTGGCTGCCTGGAGCTTGACTCTTCTCTCCTTAATATAGTAATGTTTTGTAATTGCAGCTGCAATATGAGAGCCAGGGAAGTCAGGATCTCTCTCAGCTTGAGGGGCCAGGGTTGTTCAAAACAGCCTGGCATGGAACCATTAGATCTCCTCAATGGAAAGGACAACTTTGCTGCATTAGGTTTGCAGGGCAAGCTCAGGCCCTTGGGATGAATCTGCACTGACTAATAACAACAACAACAACATCTAACTCTTATACAGGGCGTTTCATCCCTAGATCTCAAAGCGCTGTACTAAAGAGGTCAGTATCATTACCCCCATTTACAGATGGGGAAACTGAGGCACTGAGAGGTTAAAGTAGCATGCCCAACGTCGCCCAGCAGACCAGTGGCAGAACTGGGATTAGAACCTAGGTCTGGCTCCCAGTTCAGTGCTCTGAGCAATATACCAGGCACAAGAAGGCGTTTTCTATATACTCAAAGGCAGAGTGTGACAGAAAAATGGCCTATTAACCCTCATCCTCAGGACTCCCAAAATCATATCTCTCTCCCTCCCTCTGAACAGGACACAGCCTTAACTGTCTCCAGAGCCTCCCACTGCTTTCCCCCCAGTGCCAGCATTCACTCGAAAAAACCCATCTTCACATTTTCTTCTAGCCTCCTCCTCCTCTGCCACCAGCCCCTTTGCCTGCTCCCACCACCAGCCAACTCTGGGCTAGCCTCAGGAGCTGTGCCCTGCCTGCACGTTGCTGCTCCCAGACCCAGGAAGGTGAGAACCCGGCACTGAGACAGCCAGGTCAGGAAATTCAATCTAAACAAATGCAAAGGCAGGAAACATCAACTGCAGAACTGCAGCACGGGGAATATCTAGCTGGGCAGTAGTACTGTTGAAAAAGTTCTGGGGGTTATAGTGGATCACAAATTGAACATGAGCCAAGAATGCGATGCAATTGCAAAACAGGTGAATATCACCCTGGGGCTGTATTAGCAGGAGTGCCGTCTGTAAGACATGGGCAGCAGCTGCTCCGCTCCACTCTGCGCTGATGAGGCCTCAGCTGGAGCACGGTGTCCAATTCTGGGTGTCACATTTTAAGAAAGATGTGGACAAAGTGGAGAGTCCAGAGGAGAGCAGCACAAAAGATCAAAAGTTTATAAAACCTGACCTATGGGAAAAGAAGATTGAGGGGGGTCCTGATAACAGTCTTCAAATACGTTACGGGCCGTTATAAAGAGGATGGACATCAATTGCTCTCCATTCAAGGTAGGACAAGAAATAATGGGCTTAGGCTGCAGCAAGGGAGATTTAGGTTAAATATTAGGAAAAACTTTCTAACTATAAAAGGAGTTAAGCTCTGGAAGAGGCTTCCAAGGGAGGTTGTGGAATCCCCGTCATTGGAGGTTTTTAAGAACATGTTGGACAGACACTAGTTGGGGATGGTCTAGGTTTCCTTGGTCCTGCCTCAGTGCAGGAGGCTGGACTGGATGACTTCTTGAGGTCCCTTCCAGCCCGACATTTCTCTGATTCTATGTCAGGAATGGGGCAATGGGAAGTTGAGTGGTTCTGGGTGGGAGAGAGGAAAGGTGGCGACAGAGAGAGGGAGCAAATGGAAAGCAGGGAAAGCAAGGAGAAACTGAGGGAGACACTCCAGGAATAACCTCATGTAATGCCCAGTGGCCGAGGACGACTAGGGGACAGCCCGGAGCAGTAGTCAAGTGTGCGTGGGTGCTGGGGTAGTTGGGCTGTTGATCGGTATCAGAAGCAGACTGGGGCAATGGTCAGAGTTCTCGCAGTGGTCAGTAGCTGGAAGATCCAGTCTGAGGGGCAGGGGCAGTGGGTTGGGAAGGGGAGGTCAGGCAAGTCAGCAGGGGCAACAAAGTAGGGTCAGGGGAGGCAGTCTAGTCAGCAGGCAACGGTCTGTTGCTCAGACAGCTTCCTCTTCCTGTTGGAGCCTTTATATGGTCCAGGTACCCAATGAGAGTGCTGCCTGGCCATCCAATCATGGCTTCTGTGGTCAGTAGGCCTTTAGCACTAAGGCTGTTGGTGAGGAGTGGAGGGTTTAGTGCACCACCGTAGTACAGCCACTACGGTTGTTGCCTAAGAACCTGGCAGGCCTGGGCTCCATAATGAGGCCCTCAGTAGCGGGAGCCCAGATCCTCAAGCTGGCCCAGGGGAACCTTGGCTCTGAAGTGAGCCTCTGCTTCCTACTCCACAGGGCTGGCTGCATTTTGCTGTTTACTGGCGAGTGGTCAACTCTGGGCAGTAAAAGCATGTTGGCTGCTATTATTTATTATGTATATTATGATAGCACCTAAGGACCAGCGCCCCCTGGTGCTCGGGGCTGCACAAACACAGAACAGATAGACATTCCCCACCCACGAGAGCTTACAGTCTAAATGTACAACTATAGAGAACAGGTGGAGACAGGCAGACAGATGAGGGAAACAATGAGCCCACAGTGGCTGGCATGATGGGCAGCGATCTCAGCACAGCAGTGGCCTGTCACGTGCTTTGTAGGCCTCACAGGCAAAGGGATGATATGGTCAAAGCAACAAGCCGGGAAAAGGACCTTTGCGACAGCCGTGTGAGTGTCCTCCCGGTCAAGGCCCTCCCTGGCCTGTCCCCAACTCTACCCATCATCTCTCATGAGATTTGTGACGGCCAGAGGGGAGGACGTCGCCGTAGGTGAGTCGTAAGATGAGGAGGGCCTAGACAATGGCTCTAGCTGTGTGGACAGAGAGGAAAGGCTGGATCCTAGAGATGTGATGCAGAAAGGAGCATCGGGAATTAGACACAGCCTGGATGTGAGACCCTAGAGAGAGAAGAGGTGAAGAGGATGTCCAGGTTACAGGCCAGAATGACGACAAGGATGGGGGTGTTTCTCGCAGCGACCGAGAAAGGCTTCTGACCTGGACTGTATCCAACACGACAGCTCCTGTAGTCTGTTACCAGATCAGCCCTTCCTTAGACCCCCCATCCTACAAGAAATGGCTCTCGACGCCCCCCTCCCCCACCAAGGCCGTGCAAACCTCAAGAGAAATCTCCTTCCAAGGCAGCACTTAAGGCCGGACTGCGAGATTTACTGTTGCTGCAAAAGCAGCCGCTCCCAGGCCGGTTGTGGCACTTGAAGGTCCTCGTGGCAGACGAAATGCCTCCAATGCAGCTTCCTGACGGACGACAGCTCCGTGCTGCTGCAGTAATAAGCTTGTCATTAGGCATGAAGGACTCTCGCCGGAGCAGCTCTGAATGATCGCTCGGGCTGATACTGACAAACGTCAGCTGAGAGGGGATTTGTCTAGCTGCTCTCTGCTCAACAGGCTGTGACATTATTACACAGAGATCAAGCTTGCTAAACGCTTGCCGTTATTCTTAAACCTGGTGCTAGATCTGCCTGACTGCATGTCATTTCCCTGACATACACCTCGTCTCTCTGTCCCTGCAACAGCTCAGGTCAGGGAGCCGCCTATTTATTACGCACTCACATTTCTCTGACATTTTGATTTCTGAGCTTGTTTATTGGCGGCTGCGTAGTCCAGTGGATCGAGCACTGGGCTGGGAGTCAGGAGTTCTGATTCTCTAGTCCCCGCTCTGCTACTGACCTGCTAGGCATTCCTGTGCAAGTCACTTCGGTTTCCCCTTCCCACCCTTTGTCTGGCTTGTCAACACACACATTTGGGTTAAGAACACTGTACTTCAGTTTTGCTTAAACCTGTTCCTAATGGATTTTAATTGAACTCAACTGATCCTGGTTGGACTGCTATAGGAGTGCCCAGGAAGCCTTTTGCACCTCACTTTAAAATGACACTTAAATTAATCTGGTGTAACTCTGTATGTGGACAAGCTCTTCAGTTATCAGCTTCTTGGGGCAGGAATGGGCTCTGACTACATACGCTTGTACAGCCCCAAGCACACTGAGGTCCTAGTTGAGGTTGTGGTCACTAGGTAGCACCATGTTAAAAAAGATAAATAATAATTTCTGTTTTCCACAAGTATTCAAACGTTAATCTGTGTTGCCAAGTTGCAATTGGTCAGATAAAGTCACAGGATATTGTTTCTGCTCCATGACTGGAAGAATGCAAGAGTGCTTTTAGTGTGAATACCAGGGTGTATGAACTGAAATGACTCTTTCTGGGAACACTCATAGGTGAAATCCACAGACCTGCACAACGGGGAGTTTTGAGTGAATTTGCATCTGCCAAAGTCCCATTCAAATCTCCCCAGGTCCCCCAGCAAAGAGAGGTGAAGTGAGGACCCAAGATTCCTAATGTAAGAGACTAACATTTGGAAAACCCACTTTCAGAAAAGTTTGTCTCCAGGAAAGAGCAAAATCAAAGCCATTGGGGCTGGAATATTCTTTGAGATCTCTCCTCCCAGCCTCACTTCCATGGGCTACTGGTGCAAACCAAACCCTTCAGTCTCAGATCCAGTCCCAGAACAAAGTCAAAGGGGGCAGGGGGATATAATTGTACAAGAGAGGTACCACCAAAGCCGCTCAGATCTACCCCAAACCATGCTCCTCATCACTTGAACCTGAATTGAAGGAGATTGTCTTAAACTGTGACAAAGGAAGGTTAAAAAGAGATTTTAAACCTCTCATTGAAACCCACATGGGAAGATCCTTCCTCACTAGTAAATGCTTTAAAACCCTGCCTTAACATGGATCCCCAAAGGAATCTTCACACCAAAGAGGAGAGGGGCTTGGCAGGTGGAGGAATTGCACTGTTCTTACTGGGGCTTCTCCGGAGGGTGTCTCTGGGGTGACCTAGTGGTGAGAGGCCAGGCCTGGCTTCTAATCCTCATTCTGAAACCAAGGGCCAGATTCCGATCTCAATTAGACTGGTGGTGTCAACCCAGCATAACTTCCCAGGAGTAACATTAATGTCACACGAACAGACTCGAGCCCCAACTCCTGCTGTGACCTGGGATAAGTCACTTAGCATCTCGGTTCCCCTACAAAGATCCAGGTTAGCAATATTAGCCTAGCACACCCAGAGGGCTGGTCATTCCCGCAATGGAATTTCATCCGCTCCTAACGTTGCTTTAGCGCTTGCACAACTTGTGTACGTGTTGCACCTTCAGAATGCTCCCACTGCAGCAGCCAGCCCACCTCCAAGGGCTCTCCGTTTTTGGCCGGGTCTACAAGCACATGGGACAACCTATGCCAGGGATTAATTAGCTCTTTCCACCTCCCAGTGACAGCTCAGGAGCAGTAATCTTCCTGAAAATCACCTCCTGGAGGGCAGCAGAGATGCTCACCAGAGACCTGTTTTTTAATGCATGGAGTTTCTGCAGTCCCTGCTCCAGCTGCACTGACTCTGAGCTTCGCCCCGGGTCAGCTCTCCACAGCCGCTAACTGTACGGGGCACTGAGGCACTAAGCAGGTCAATAGGACTCCATTTGAATCTGAAAAGGCTCCCGGCTTTGTCTGGTGTCTGCAGGGCAGGGCAGACGTGCGTCGCTCCATCCTGTGCAAGGTATGAACGTGCACTGGTGGAGGCAGCTCCCCCCCTCCCCCGGCCACTGAAAGCCGTGCCCTGGGGGATGCTGCTGTCAGAAGTCCGTGGAGTCCTTGCCAAGCAGCAGGAGGCATCTCCGTGGGGAGGCTTGGAAGGTCAACAGCTGACGCAGGAGGCTGGCTCTGCCCGCCTCACTCCTGGGGCCCCTTTCAGGGCTGAGGAGAGCCATTGGGTTTGCATTCCCAGCATGGGTCCAGATTAGCTCCTCACGGCATTTCAAGAGAACTTCCAGGAAAGCTCACTCCTGGCCCGGGGTGGGGCGGGATGGGAAAGGGGGGCCTTGCAGTTACCTCACACGCAGACCGGTCCCCTGGCCAGTGGCTGTTGGGAGCTTGTGCTGACATGGCCGATGACAGGAGATCACACCCCGCGTCCAGCAGGACACAACTAGGGCAAAGTCTGCCATGACAATGGGCCTGGGCCAGAGCGGTAAAGCTATTTGGGTACCTACAGATGCCTAGCGGGAGATGTCTAGGCACTTTTGAAAATACCTCTAGGCAGCTGTGACAATCGGGGTCCAGACACGCCAGGGGGAGAACAGGGGGGCTGAACCCCAAAGAATATGCAATTGAAGCAACTGATTGTACACACTATTCCTGTACTATAAAAGTGTATCGGGTCAGGTCTTTTAGGAAAGCCGGTGATACATGTGTGATTAATGTAATTGGGAAGTGAGTCTATTTACATTATATGAGGCACTCTGGACACTCACTGATATTATGCTTTAAAGTCTGGGACCAAACAAAGGGAGGAACGGGTTTTCACCCCGAGACGAGAGAAGGCAGCTATCTGCCAGCCCCCAATGGAAATAAAGCATTATGGAATCAAAACAATGGAAGCCCAATTAACATACGAATCAGCAGGGGGATGGGAAGGGAAGAACAGCAGATCAACCTGACTCTAGGGACAAAACTATGAGTTTTGGGCAACATGAGCAGAAGCAAAACACCATTTCGGCCTCCATCACTGAGGGGACGCTAGGCTACAGCACGCTTCGAGCCTGGGACTGTTGGGTTTGGGGACTAGGGATTGTGATTGATAAGGGAACTGCTTAGGCAACGGTTGCAACTTGCCAGAATTAAGTTTGGATAGCTCAGTGGTTTGAGCATTGGCCTGCTAAACCCAGGGTTGTGAGCTCAATCCTTGAGGGGGCCACTTAGGGATCTGGGGCAAAATTGGTCCTGCTAGTGAAGGCAGGGGGCTGGACTCGAAGACCCTTCGGGGTCCCTTCCAGCTCTATGAGATAGGTATATCTCCATATATTATTATTATTATAAACAAAGGGCCAGACTTTCAATGTCCACCAGCTTTCCAAACCGTAGCGCCCGCTCCCTCTGAGCAGGTGAACTGCAGGCTTTTCACAAAAACATTTGAAAAACGAATTACCCAAAACATTACCAGACATGATCTCGGCTTAAAAAGACACAGACGCCCCACCGCTGTGGAGAGGAGTCCCATGTAACAAATTGCAGAGCCATGCAATATTTATCATGGACCCTTACCTCCTCCCCTCCCCAGCAGGTCTACAGATGTACACAGATGTTTGTTTCTGTGCACAAATACATAACAAATAAAGGCCAGTGCCTTGGACCAGATGACCTCCAGCTGGCACAAGCTGCCAGACTCTTTTAATCGTAGGCTTTAGAGATAAAAATGACCGACTGCTTACTCACATCTCTGCTACTACAGGATTATTCCCATCACAAACACGCCTCCCTGCTCCATCCAGTCCAGTCCTAGATGATTCATACCATGGAGTTTTCCTTAGGAGATTCTTCCAACGTCTAATAGACCTTAATGCTAGGAAACATTTCCTGATGTTCCTCACATGCTTTCCTAAGCTCAGGTTCAGTCCCTTGCTCTTTGCCATAAACAATTCCTCTCCCTCCTCCATGTCTATTTCATTCACATGCCATCAGATGAAAGGCTGGGCTTGTTGTTAAGGCACTGGGGAGGTTCTCAGAAAACATGGGTTCAAATCCCAGCTCTGCCACAAGCTCGCAGTGTGTCCTTGGGCAAGTCACTTCATCTCTCCAGGCCTCAGTTCCCCACCTCTAAAATGGGGATTGCAATTCTTCCTTTGTCATGCCTATGTAGCTACTCAGCACGCTGAGCAGGGACTGTCTCTCTCTAGGTGTTTGTAGAGCGCCCAGGACAATGGAGCCCTGACCTCACTTTGGTGCTACTGTAATACAAACAATGAATGAGAATACTATCGGCAGTTATCAGATCCCCTCCAGCTGGTCATGTAGCCCATACTGTACGGAGTCCTTTAACATGAGTCTCTCTCTCCTTGCTCCACTTATTCCCATCAGGGCTCTGGACAGCTAGATAGTAAGTGGTCTCTTACCTTAGTTTGGTCTGAAAGATTCACTCCCAGCTCCAGCAACCTCTCGACAATGGACAGCCTGTTCTCTCTCACCGCGATCATGAAGGGGGTCAGGCCCGACTCCTGGAGGAGACAAGACAGGCATTGCTGACTGAGGACCTAGATGTCTGAGGTTGGCCCACACAGGTGTCTGTGTCATCACGGGCTATTGCTGCTCATTTCTTCCTTAGAAAGGTCACCTTTCAGGCAACCCCCACTTCAGCACCTGATCCCAGCTGCCATGCTGGTGCATGGGGAGGGAAGCTAAGATCTCAGGTAGCAAGGGTCCCAGCGCACACTGTGCCATCTAAACATGATCAATTACCCTCAAAACCCACCTTCCGAGATCTTTCCAAGAGGTGAAAATGGAACCACTCAAGCACAATTCTTTTTGGCCCAGTTTCAGATTAGAGCCGAGTTGATCAGGACTGTAAGAACTGCTGGGTGTGTCCTTTCCCAGGCATGGCGTTTCATTAGATTGCAGCTGTTTTAGGGCTGGAACAGGTCAGCCATGCTGTCCCCTCCTGAGGGAGCACTCTGCCTCAGGCCTGCCTCATGTGTCTCTGGGGGCTTTTCTTTTCTTAAGCCAGGTCTGTAAACCCTGTGTGACCCAAAGCAGCCCTGTATTCACGTCCTACACACTACTGTCACAATTAAGGTGACCAGATGTCCCGTTTTGAAAGGGACAGTCCCGTTTTTTGGGACTTTTTCTTATATAAGAGCCTATTACCCCCCACCCCCATCCTGTTTTTTCACAGTTGCTATCTGGTCACCCTAGTAATCTTTGTACAAAATATGCCTTGTGAGGTGTCAACTGAAAACTAACAACGCGCTAGTGAATAATATCATGGTGAAAAGTAGGTAGCAACATTATACGTAAAGTTATGAATTCCCCCTAAACAATGGTATTAGCACATGTTCAAAACCAGACAGTCCTGCGTAGGCAAACGTTTTTAAAGCAGGTCTACATAAACAAAGGGATGCGTGTTTACCCCAATTTACATATAAGTAGCAAACAGGAGCATCAAGGCAGCAGGGGGAGGAGATGGTAGGAAACAGAATAATTTGCATTTCAGCAAACATAAATGGGGGAAGAAAGGGCACGGAGCCTCCTTCACCACCAGACTCCATGTTGCTTTCCTCACGGCTTGAATAAACTTTACTTCGAGGCGTAACCTTCAGAAGGCTCCAAGGTTCACCAGACTATCAAAGAAAGGGCCAGAGAATCCCATGTTTTCTCTTTCACCTAAGAAGACAAAGGCACCTGTGCTGCTATGCTTCTGGAAGAGATCCTGAGCGAGGAGAGGGTCCATCATCTTGCTGGTGGATTGCAGGTGTCGAAGGCCACCCCTTGAACCAAAACTTGCTAGCTTAAGTTTGAGACTTTGAGAGGCGTGTTTTCGCTTTCAGTTGCTGGTAACCGTTTCTAACTTTCTCTCTCTTACTTGAATTCACTTAAAACCTGATCTTCTTTTGTTCATAAACTTGTTTTGCTGTTAATCTAAACCAACAGCATTGCGTCCTGTATTCCAGTGGGTGTCAACTCCAGTTAATGGGGCCAACTGGGGTGTTGTGTCTGGTTAGAGGAGCAAATGAATCATATTATTTCTCTGAACTGTCCTGTAGAAGGGTGGACATTACAGAGCACATGGTTTGGGGACAATTCGGGACTGGGAGTGTGTTGGGGTCTCCCTGCAAGTAGTAACCAATGCTGCTGGAAGCTGCAGAGAGGCTGCTGGGGTCAGAACCGCTGTACCAGGGCTGTCTAGCACACAGGCCCTCAGGGTGTGACCTGCATGCTTGTCAGCTGGTTGAGAGTGGCCCAGGTTGGGAGTTCCAAGAGCAAAGCAGTGTGAGGCACCCAAGGTTACAGGGCAGGCAGTGACACTCAAAAAACCAGGCGCTACGTTGGTTGATGAAGATTAAATCCACGCCCAAAGCTCTTGACCCTGAATGGCTAAATGCCCTCTACAGGTAATGGCACCAGTTAGCAACACGGGTTCAAGACTCCAGGACTTTTCCATGCTCTGTGGCTCAGACTGTGCAGCTCAGCACACATGGAGCACTCCAACAGACAGTCCCCTTTGGACAGGATGGTCATACAATAGAATATCAGGGTTGGAAGGGACCTCAGGAGGTCATCTAGTGACTAGTCCAACCCCCTGCTCAAAGCAGGACCAATCCCCAACTAAATCATCCCAGCCAGGGCTTTGGCAAGCCTGACCTTAAAAACCTCTAAGGAAGGAGATTCCACCACCTCCCTAGGTAACCCATTCCAGTGCTTCACCACCCTCCTAGTGAAATAGTGTTTCCTAATATCCAACCTAAACCTCCCCCACTGCAACTTGAGACCATTACTCCTTGTTCTGTCATCTGGTGCCACTGAGAACAGTCTAGATCCATCCTCTTTGGAACCCCCTTTCAGGTAGTTGAAAGCAGCTATCAAATCCCCCCTCATTCTTCTCTTCTGCAGACTAAACAATCCCAGTTCCCTCAGCCTCTCCTCATAAGTCATGTGCTCCAGCCCCCTAATCATNATCCACAAACGCTATCCAATTAAATGATTCCTACTCCTCTGTCCGTACTGAAGGCTGGTTTTGTGGCTAAGTCTCTGGCTTAGGGCTCAGTAAATCTGAGTTCAATCCCTGGCTCTCCCTCAGACATTGTGTGTGACTTCGGGCAAGTCACCTCACCACTCTTCAACTGGGTTCTCCATTTCTAAACCAGGGGCAGTAATGCTTCCTTTATCTGCCATGTCTATTTAGCTGGGAAACTCTTCCAGGCAGGGACCACCTCACTATGTGTTTGCACAGCGCCTCGCACAAAGGGGCCGGGATCGCAGTGGTGGTCCTGCTATTGTAATGCACACAATAATAGTGAAACCATTGGCTGAAACATCCCTGTTCTTAACGAGGAGAAGCCATTCAGTGCGAACCACAACTGGGAAGGAGAATGGGAGCAGGGTCGTCAGTTCATGCTGGTAATACAGGATTGACGCGCCTGTTCCAGCTAGTGGAATACTCTGCCTCCAGCAGAGGTGAATACAATATGATGCAGACAGACAGAGGCAAACCCCGGCTCCCAAGGCACTTGGCCATTTATGCAGTGGAAAGAACCATGATTAGCCCCGGTGACTCCAGCCTCCCTCCGCCCCCCTCAGATCATCATAGCACCATTTATTCTATCATAACACAAGCCGACGCTGAAACAGCTTCCTGGCTGTTGGCTACTTACCTGGTCAGTCTGGGAGATGGCCAGGTCCCCCTTGTCCATGCCTCTCAGGGTCTGCTCCAGGGTGATCCACTCTCCTTTGGTGGCCAGATGCAGCACTCTGCTGCCAGATGCGAACGATCCTGGGGGGCTGAGAGACGAACTGTTCTCAGACATTTTCCTTCTCTTCCCCCAAATCAGATTCTTTTCAAGGTCAGTCCTTGCAGGGAATCATATTTCTTCTCTCCTCGACTGTGCTGGGAGAAGCCGTCTCAGGCAGCGACTGATGTCAATTTCTCTTTTTTTTGCTCTCTCTTGGTAGGAGGTAAGGGCAGCAGATTGCCCCCCCCCCTTTCCCCCTATTCTCTATTGATTCAGACTCTTCCAATCAGAGGGACCTTTCAGCTCAGGCTCTGGTTAAACTTTTCTAACTCCTCCTTTGTGTCCCGGTTACCTTGACATCAGCCTCCTGCAGGGGGGTGAGGTGGGGGTTGGGTTTTCTGCCCGTTAAAAAGTTGCCTTTATCGATTTTCCTACAGAAGCTTAATTCAGTCAAGTTCACGGGCCTGGGGCATGAAAAATGCAACTCCTTCTAATGAGGATTGCGTAACATCGCCATCCTACAGTGAGCCGGATTTGAAGAGTTACTGCTGCTGCTTGGCCTTTCTTGCTCGAGACAGGCCCAACAAGACACAAGATGTCACCCTCCAAGAGCTGAACTTGCCCACATGCACTTGGGTTCAGAGTCAAGGGTTTTAAGCCATTTCCCGCCAACCATTTTCTTGGGCATTTTTTGTTGAAAAAGCCACCATGATCCCAAGTGATCTAACAGCAGCAGATTCTCCCAGGCCTTATAATTCCAACGTGGGGGGAGGCAGGAATTCAGGCCATAGGACTGGAAAGGACATCCTTTCCTGTGTCAGGCAACCCCATCACATAAACTTGTTAATAAATGTTTCAAGCTCCATTGTAAAACTAGTTAGAAAAGCGTATCCATGTTCACAGCCGTTGCGGGCAGTAAATGCCGAGTGCAGTTTGCATTGGATCAATATCTTTTTCACACCTCCCTTCTTTGCTTATGGCAAGTAGATCCGTTCGCCTCCCTCCAAAGGAACAGAGGGCCCTGCCGAGCGAGACAGGAGCTGTGGTCTGACCTGCGGCAGGTTTCTGGGCCGTTAGCCCAGGACACGCTGCATGGATCTATTAGTAGTTATCTGTCCGTGGCAGCAGCCACATTTACCAGGTGCTTTCCAGACATACAAGGGATGGTCCCTGCCTGGAGGAGCTCATGATCTAAGGACGTGGAGATCTGGGAAGGGGAAGAATAAAAAGAATTTTTGATACGAGTCGAGAGGCAGCACTAGCTCTCTGGTCACGTTACACATAAACCAGGCATGGGAGCACAGTGAGATTGGGGGGAGGAGGGGAAGGGTGGATGGGTTAAACCCATGAGAACATTTGGCGAGGCAGGCAGATGGCACCCAGGCTGTGGCAAGGAGGATGCCAATGCTGCCACTAGTAACAGACAGAGCTGGTCAGAAATTTCCGGATGCAACATCTTTCCATCAGAGGGCGTCCAGGGAGCGCGTCTGATTTTGGAAACACCAAACTATAGCTGGGGGACAGTTTGGGTGTTTCTGAAATGAAATGGGGCAGGATTTCACTTCCAGGAAAGATGCTGGAGCATCGGCTTTGCATCCTGACTGGGGAGGAAAATATTTCCAAAACGTCGAAACAGTTTGCAGAAGTGAAACTTAGTTCCCCGGCCAGCTCTAGTCACAGACAGTGGCAGGAGCCAGGACAGGGCTTCTGATACACCGCGAGTTCAGGTTGAAGGCAAGTGATCAAGCAGGAGAGGTCAGAGAGACGGTCCCAAAAGGCGGGACTGACGGGAGGGGGGCTGATCAGGAGTGGAGCACTAGCGTTACGTACATTCACCCCAATAATGGCACTCACACCACATGTGGAGGTGTCTCACCACATCCCTCCAGCCACTCGCCGGCAGGGGAGGCCAGGTTAAATTTCCTGTAAACCGAGAGCCAGTGCAGGAACTAGGTTAGTGGGGTCTTATGTCTGGAGCACATACTACTGCGCCATCAATCTATACCCTGATCCTACTTCTCTCCTAGCGCTGAGCCAAATTGCTGATTTTCTATAGATCACACCTATCCAAAGGGTTTTTACTATCTTCTTTCCTGACCAGGCCCCAGAAGACCTTAGTCACACACTGATTTCCCAACTCGGTTCTCCTCCACTGAAAATAACGATTTACAATAGTTGCCTTAAAAAAGAAAATGTTCCAGTGACCTCTGGTGGCATCCCTGGGAATTAGTGGAAAATACTATTGATTATTGAACTGTGCTGGCCAGTCCTCAGGCCCAGACTTGGACAGAGCAGAAGCCTGGGCCAAGAGGAAGTTACGTTAAATTTCTTTGTTTGAAGGGATGTTCAGAACAGGTGACTGTGATTACAGAGGAGGATTTTAAGGCTGATCCTTTTGTTGTTTTGGGTCCATGACACAGCCTATGTCTACACTGGCACTTTCGTCGTTAAAACGTTTGTCACTCAGGGGTGTGAAGCCCTCCCCCCCTTAACGACAGACGTTTTAGCGACTGTGACTATGTAAATAGCAACTGTGTTAACTGTTTCAGTACTGGGCCTTTTAGGAGAAACCTCCAGCTATAATGGGATGGTGGGCAGAACTTGATCAGAGATCTGGAATAAGCATCTGCGACACAGCTGTGTTTGCAAGAAACAGGCTTTATTCCCTGGTCACATGGCAGCGATCCGTGCACTAGCACCAATGGAACCCATTACAAGTACCACACCCCTTCCTTCACACTCCCAACTCCTGCTCCAGAGTTTTCCAAAGGGACAAAAGAACAGAGGTTGCAAAACCCAATAGAACAGCAAAGTTACGATGATATTGCAAAAATTCAGCGAGACCCTTATTAGAGCTGGTCAGCAAACACTTTTATCAACATTTCCCCGCTCATTTTTCAATCAAAACATCAAAATATTTCACCCAGTTCTAATCAATATTTTAATGCTTCCCTGAAGCATTGGAAACCCAACAGGTGGGGGGGGGGGTCTGGGAGGGAGTTCTGACCTGGGGCAGGAGGTTTGGGGTGCGGGTTCTGGCCAGGTGGAGCTTACCTCAGGCGGCTCCCAGTCAGTGGTACGGCGGGGCTAAGGCAGGCCCCTTGCCTGCTCTGGCTCCACGCTGCTCCCAGAAGCGGGCAGCATGTCTGGCCCCTAAGGGGAGGTGCAGCCAGGTGGCTCTGCGCGGTACCCGTAACCACAGGCACAGCCCCCGCAGTTCCCATTGGCTGCAGTTTCCGGCCAATGGGAGCTGCGGAGCCAGCGCTGGGGGCGGGGGCAGCATGTGGAGCTTCCCTGATTGCCCCTGCACTTAGGGACCGGACATGCCGGCCGCTTCCAGGGAGCTGCTCAAAGCCAGGGCAGGCAGGAAGCCTGCCTTAGCCCCGCTGCGCCACCGACCAGACTTTTAACGGCCTGGTCAGCAGTGCTGACGGGAGACGCCAGGGTCCCTTTTCGACCAGGCGTTCCGGTCGAAAACCCTAATTGGAGGTTTACAGAAGGTGCTTAGGGTCTTCAGAAGGAACTTAGAACAAATTCCATTTCTCACTCACGCTACACTTAAAATATGAGGCAAAACAGAACCCTCTGTTCTGTCAGAAGCGCCAACTGAATTGCTTTTTCAATTGCAGTCAACAAACCAGATTGCCATGAGCTGAACTTTAAGACCCTCACGTACACTGGACAAATTGGAGAAAAAGCATAGAAAAATCTTGATTATGTCTTTTTTTTTTTAGTCCCCAACCCAATGCCTTCAGTTCATCTGGCCTGCCAAGTTGTGACACCATCGCAACTGAGAAAAGCTGAGATTTTCATAAGCTGCACACACAATTTTCTTGCTTAGGAGAAGTGGAGTGGAAGCTCATTTGAGAAACTCTTTGCACATTTCTGATGCTTTGTAGTCTAAGACTGGGCAAGGATTGCTGTATAGTTACGAGAGCATGCGGCTAAAACAAACATTTATTGGGTTCTAGTCCCAATTGCCTTTAGCTTCCTTCTACCTCCGTTGATGATTCTGTATAAATAGGAACAGCACCGTGACAAATTCCCAGCCACTGAGGACTTCATGACCGTCCCCATGCTGCACACCATGGCCACTAGGAACTTCACAGAGCAGAGTAGAACTCAGATTGTTTTCTGCTCCCAAAGTGAGGCCCCTAACACATTAGATATGGGGAGACTCATCGTTAGCTGTTAGCAGTATATGGCCTGTCAGGGTTTCCACCCCACTCTGAACTCTGGGGTACAGATGTGGGGACCCGCATGAAAGACCCCCAAAGCTTATATTCCACCAGCTTAGGTTAAAAACTTCCCCAAGGCACAAATTCCTTTCCATGTCCTTGGACGGTATTGCTGCCACCACCAAGTGATTTAAACAAAAATTCAGGGATGGGTCACTTGGAATCCCTATTCCCCCAAAATATCCCCCCAATCCCCTTCACCCCCTTTCCTGGGGAGGCTTGAGAATAATATATAAACTAACTGCCTTCGCAATGTGAGTACAGACCAGACTCTTATCTTTAGGACACTAAAATCAATCAGGTTCTTAAAAGAAGAACTTTATTATAAAGAAAAAAGTAAAAGAATCACACCTGCAAAATCAGGATGGAAGGTAACTTTACAGGGTAATAAAAAGACTTAAAACACAGAGGACTCCCCTCTGGATTCAGCTTCACAGTTACAAAAACAGGAATAAAACTAACTCTTAGCATAAGGAAATTTCACAAGTTAAAACAAAAGATAACCTAATGCATTTCCTTGCCTTACTTACAATTTTTGTAATCTTAAATGGATCATTTCAGGTAGGTTTTCAGGACATGTGGTACCTGCCTGGTCTCTCTCTCCATCCGGAGAGGGAACAACAAAGGGAGTCACAAACAAATCCTCCCCCCCCCCCCCCCCCCCCCCCCCCCCACCAGATTTGAAAGTATCTTCTTTCCTCATTGGTCCTTCTGGTCAGGTGCCAACTAGGTTATTTGAGCTTTTTAACCCCTTACAGGTAAAGCGATTTAGTACAGCTGCCAAGGAGGGATTTTATGCTATTCTTCTCTTTATATTCATGCCATGGCCCATGTCACATTGTTGAGCACTCCTGATGTCATCCGTTAAAAGGCAGTGACACATACACTGTCCAATAAGTATGCGACTCAGAGGGGAAGGATCGTCCTAGTCTAGGATGTGAGACACCCTGGTTCAATTCCCTGCTGTGTCACAGACTTCCTGTGTGATGTTGTATCGACTTAGAATAGATGAGGTCAAAGGTTTAAGATAACCCAGTTACTGTCCATCATTAAACAGCGTTAACTGGCTTTGGGGGTTGGCATACAGAGACCTCTGCCTGCTTAGCTCCATGGCAAACCCACCATTGAAAATCCTTTTAACCTTTTTGTAAAGATATAGAAAAGGAGGGAAAACAGTTGAAGCATTCAAAATGTTTTCATTTTAACATCCCTTGCTCCCTTTCCTTTTAGCTGAAGGAAGTTTTTAGAACGCAACTCCCTTGTTTGCCAGTCTTTTAGATGTTAATAATTGTCCTTTTGTGTGTGTATGTGTGGGGGGGGGGGGGGGGGGGGGGGGGGGGTGGAGGAGGAGACTGTTAGTTGAGATGGGCTGGAGCTGTTGTTGTTACAGTCTGATCCTGTTCCTTAAAATACAAAACAAGTTGGACGCACACAAAAGAGAGAGAGAAAAGAAGAACAAAGATAAAAAAAATCAACCTGTGGAACTCTTTGCCAGAGGATGTTGTGAAGGCCAAGACTATAACAGGATTCAAAAAAGAACTAGATAAGGTCATGGAGGATAGGTCCATCAATGGCTATTAGCTAGGATGGGCAGGTATACAACACCATGCTCTGAGCATCCCTAGCCTCTGTTTGCCAGGAGCTGGAAATGGGCGATGGGATGGATCACTTGATGATTACCTGTTCTGTTCATTCCATCTGGGGCACCTGGCATTGGCCACTGTCAGAAGACAGGATACTGGCCTAGAGGGACCCTTGTTCTGCCCCCAATATGACCGTTCTTATGTTCTAAAATGCGGCTTCTGTCTTGGATGTTGATACTCATTTACACCTCTGATGCTCAGAGCATCCTAACTCAGCAGAAGGAAAATGGCCAGAAAATGTGTGCTGGTTCCCATTTGGGGTGCAGGCTTTAGGGACTGACCCACTGAGTTCCCACTCCTGCCATGGGTATCTTTGTGGTGACTGCAGATATCTAGCTGTGTTTTAATATCTGTGTAATTCCCACGCAGTTCCTGAAGGTGGCATCCATGCACCATAATGCTCAGCATCACAGTGAAGGAAGGTAGGGTGAGTGAGTGTGTGTGTGAGAGTAAGAGAGGTCTTGAACTTTTTTTTAACTTGGTTTTACATTCACTATTTAATTAGAGGGCAGTGATACCACCGTGGGTGATGGGACTGTAACATCAGAAACGGGGCAAGGAGCTTGCAGCTCTGGAAGAGAAGATCACTTTGTAGAGCTAGGCACGTACACAACAAACATTCTGTTCCCCACACACCTTCCCATCCAGATTCAAGCACGTACCTGTCCGCTCCCCGCTGGATGCAGCTGAGTCCCTCTCCCTTCCCTAAACTCCTTCCGCTTGTCTTGAAATCAGAGACCTCTCGCGCCCGTCACTTGTCTTGTCCCACAGAAAAAATGGCCAGTGGCAAACGCCACAACATTGCTCACTGGTATGTGTTTGGACGAGCCCGGCGCCCATAGGTATGAAATTCACCATTAGCAAACAGTAAGCGTCACCGGCCAAGTGGCAATATAACAAAACACCCTATTGTCATTTGGACACTGCATACAAGAGGGCAGAGCTGAGGTCACTCAGAGTGCTTAAAAGGCCCCACTTTCTGGGTGTTAAATCTCACATTCGCCATTCGGTTAACATGAGTTTAACGCACTGGACAGGAATGGGGTGGGGTGTTTAGGCTCAGTCACAAAGAGAAGCAGACTGAGGGGACCCCCCATTTTCCTTCAGCCTCATCTTGGTGGGGGTAACCCCAACAGCATTCTGCCCCAGTGGTGACGGTCAAGTCCCAGGAGAGGTGTCTCGGGAAGCCAGGCGGCTGATGGGTCAAAGCGGTTGTGGTTGCATCCTGGATTGAAGAATCGCAGTCATTACTGAGCAGATAGCTCGGCACGGCACTGGGGAAGGCTCATCCGATCTCTTCGGGGCAGGCAGAGGTTTAGAAAACTCATTTGATGGAAATAACCATGTGCAGTTTTCCTGGATGGAAGCGGTGCTGCAAGGAAAGTCCATTGCGCCTTTACTTGCAATGCCACGTGACTTTAACCTTACAGCTGGATGCTGATGGCCTGAAGCCAAACTGGCAGGACCTGTAACGTAAGCAGGCTCAAGGTAGACTAGGACTTGGAGGGGAGACACCCCCCCACCCCAGGAAAGCCCAGGTGCTGCTGATACAGTAGGTGACGCTCTCCCCTGTAATAATATATAATATATGGCGATATACCTATCTCCTAGAGCTGGAAGGGACCCCGAAGGGTCATCGAGTCCAGCCCCCTGCCTTTACTAGCAGGACCAATTTTGCCCCAGATCCCTAAGTGGCCCCCTCAAGGATTGAACTCACAACCCTGGGTTTAGCAGGCCAATGCTCAAACCACTGAGCTCTCCCTCCCCTGTGCAGCTGCATCCACCGGGCGATTGCTCTGTGCCCAGGGCCGGTGCAAGGATATTTTGCGCCCTAGGCGAAACTTCCACCTTGCGCCCCCCCACACATCAGTTCATTGAGGAGCAAATCCCAACAAGCCTTTATAGACCCCAGGGGCCAGCCATGCCCAGGGGCTGCTCCCCAGACCAGGTTCCCCCCTCCCCGCCCCCTGAACTCCCCTGGAGGGTGCACAACCCTCCCGTGAGCCCTCCCCACCCCACCTCGGCGGCCCCTGCCCTGAGTCCAGTCATTGGCTTTGCCGGGCTTGGGCCGCTGCAGCAGCTCGGCAGGGAGAAGCCGCCTTCCGGAGGGCCAGAGCGTCGGCTTGCAGCAGCGGCGAACCCCAGCCATGGAGGAGTCCGTGCAGCGCAGGGGGGCAGCAGCCCTGCAAAGGCGGCAGCGCCGCTAGCGGGCAGCAGCCGCACCCCTTGCCCCTCTGCCCAGGCTGCGGCCAGGCACCCCCCTGGGGGCTCCTGCAGTGGATGCATGCGGGCAGAGGACCCCGTGCGTCCCCCGGCTCCTCCCTCACCGCGCTCAGGCTCTGCGGCTCCCGGGAGTGTGAGCTGCCGCCGTTCCTGCACCTCCCAGAGCAGGCTCAGGGCCCCGCGCCCCGGCAGTGGCTCACATGCCCGGGAGCCACAGACCCCGAGCACAGTGAGGAGGGAGCTGGGGGGCGCCCGGGGGCATCTGCCTGCATGCATCTGCTGCAGCCTGCAGGAGCCCCCGGGGAGGGCGCCAGGCTGCAGCCTGGGCAGGAGGGGCAAGGGGAGCGGCTGCTCCCCACTAGCAGTGCCGCCGCCGCCTTTGCAGGGCTCCTGCCCCCCTGTGCCGCCGGCTCCTCCATGGCTGGGGCTCGCTGCCCCCGCAAGCCGATGCTCTGGCTCTCCGGTGTCTCCGGAAGGCAGCTCCTCCCTGCCGAGCCAGGGCACCACTTTTTGGCGCCCCTAGGGCCGTCCTTAGGATTTATGGGGCCCTATGCAGTATTATTAAACTGGTGCTCCTATGACCGATGGCAGCCTGAGCTTGCAGCCCGGCGGGGGCGGAGGGACAAAGCAGAAAGAATAACAAGACGCCCGGCCCGCCTCACGGTGGCGTAGAGTCACAGTTCCCCGCAGAGATCCCTGTACCCTCTCCCTCACGCAGAATGGACATGCAGAAGGTACCTAATTAAAAGCACTAAACTTGGGAATAAAAAATGTCAGTCTCAGGTTTTTTTATATGCCCTGAAGTTTGTCAGACATTTATTTGCAAAAACTTTGTAGTAAGGGTGAGTAAGCTGTCTTGCTGAATACAACATTAAATATTATGGAATACATGATGCAGCTCTTCTCTGTTTTACATTTTCTTAATCAGTATTTCTAAGCTGATTTTATATTTTAAATGTACTCTTAAACCTTCATAAAGTAATCATTCCAGATTACTACATATTTAACTCACTGAAACAGACATTATTTTAAATTAATCAGTTACAGAGGTTTAGTGTGTTCATAACAATGTTCATTGCTTTTAGAAAAAGGGAACACTAATTTACTGTGTGTGATCTCCATAACAATACACATGTTTATGAAATGTCACCAACTTTAAAATATATGTTTCCAAAGATTTTAGGCATAACAAAGGATTTTATATCTTACTAAGGTACTGATTTTGCTTAAAACTAGTTCATCAGATAGTCAGAAGTAAAGAAAGGGAAACTCTTTGTCCAGCTATCTGGAAGCAAAGGGCTGTTGTCCGTTTAAGGGCTCTCTTCGATGGGGGTGGGGGGAGAGGGGGTGAAGGGAGAAATGGATGAACAGAAAGGACTGGAAGACTTTGGAAGTAAGTTTTTTTACTATAGTAATTAAAATGTGTATTTTAGATAAGGGAGGTCTTTTGAAGGATTTATTTAAAAAAACATATGTCTGAAGATCCAAACATTTAAGGCTAAAGATGATTGTGCATCTAAAAATCTATGCAAGGATTTTGTTAGAGATGTGATTTTATAATCTTCACCAACTCACTAATGAAATATTTTTAAAGCAAATTTTAAACTAAGATCCTGTAGACTGACATGTCCTGAGTAAATATGAGGCAAATGCCTGTTAAGTGGCTTCATTACCCCTTGAATGGCTCTTTAACAGTTTCAGTGTTGTGCTAATAGGTCTGGCAGGCTGGAGGCTTTTTCTCTTTTAACTACTAGATCCCCTTCCCAGGAAGACTCGGAGCCTGCAGGAAGGGTCAGAACAGGGATAGGAAACCCAGAAGGGTGGACACTAAGACCCAGTGGGCGCCCCCAACCACTTGGAGCCCTAGGCGACCGCCTAGTTCGCCTAATGGTTGCACCGGCCCTGTCTGTGCCCCAGCGCAGATGAAAGGGGTTGTCGAACACATACAGCTTCTGCCCCTGGAAGGCATGAGCTCAGCGCTTGGGCCCAGATGAAGTGTTTGCAATGGCTGGAGGCGGAGCTGCCTCCGTTACCAACACGACAGTGCAAGAAGCGGCAGGCCAACTGTTACCGGCCCCGCCCGCTCTGCGCTCCTCCTGGCTGGCTGAGTCAAGAGCTTTCCCTGCTGCCTGCTCTCGCTCTGCCCAACACGGCCTTGTAACGCCAGCCACAACGAGCCGGCAGCATGGAGCCGCCCTTTGGCCTGGCCTCGGCTGGGGAGAGCAGTGTGGGTGCCAGCCGGTGGCAATGGGGCAGCGGCGGAGGAAAGCAGCAGCGGCCATCTGACAGCACAGCCGCTCCCTGTCTGCTCCTGCAGTGACTCGGCGTCTCCCGCTCCCCTGTGGGGTGCAAGGGTGTTCAGGCCGTTTGTGGCTGCCACCGGAGAAGCAAACATGCACAGAGCAGACAGCGGGCCTGCTGCCCCTCCCGTGGGCGCTGATGGGCACGGAGGGACCAGAACCATGAATGTGACACACAGGTTAGGGAGGAGAGAACAGCGCTGGGTCCAGCCTGGGGATTGTGGCTGGGAGCCTCGATGCTTTGCTGCAACAGGGAGGGTATTTCAGGTGAAGCCAGGCAGCTGGTTCATAGGCACAGTCTAAGGGCGGCACATAGTTGTGATCCTGCCCACAGCCCCATGGGCCGTGGTGGGCGTCCCTGCATGAGCTGGCCCCAGCACTATCAGCTGTCGCTCTGAATTCTTCCCCTGCCCACCCCTCGCCTTCGCACTGGCAGTCGGGTGGCTCGGCCTGGCCTCCGTTACGCTGGCTTTCCGAAGTAACAGGGCCTGTTCAGCTCAGACTGATCAGACATCGCAGAGGGGGAATGAGAGAGAGAGAGATCCTGGCTTGGGGGCAGAGTAAAAGTCTCACGCTGTTCTGTTTCTGTTACTAATGCTGTAACGCACCCACAATAGGATTGCGTGGCTCCTTGCAGACCGAACTGATTCTCCTGCTCTGGGAGCACAGACCTCCAGCACTAGAGCTAAATTGTCAGCTCTTTGGGCAGGGGCGGGCTTTTCGTTCTGTGTTTGTACAGGGCCTAGCACGATGGGATCCTGACGGGGGCTCCCACGTGCTTCAGTAGTACAAACAGTGAATAATTAAGGAGAAGCCCTGTTAGCAATGTGGGGCCTCGGATACACAGCTGCGCCGTTCTGATTCCATCCAGCAGAGGGCAGTGGCACTCAGACACACCGGCCATCATATTGTAAATGCTTTGCACTTACGTAGCACAGGTGAGCACTTCAAGCCTCTTCGCAAACGTCGGGTTATGGGGCGACCCTGAACACAGACATAAGGGACGGAGCAGAATGAAAGGGGAAGCGCAGAAGGTGGGGCGGAGCGGGGCGAGACACAGACAGCGCGCTTAGCTCTCCTACTGCAAGAATGATCACAGCAGGTTTGGGCTCAGTTATTCATCACCATCCATCCATCAGCCAAACAAAAGCCAGCTCAGCGTTGTCTGGTGCGGAGATCTCCTGGCTGCGTCCTTGAAGGCACGAAGGGTACGGCCCATGTTCTGCGCCCAGCCGTCCCGGAAAGGGGCTCTGGGGAATTCAAGCGCAGTTCCCATTCTCCTTTGCTGGCTGGTGTTAGAAGGGGGAAGGAGAAATCCCGACAGCAGCAGGAGCGAGGCAGACAACAAAAACCGTAAACACAGCGCGGAGCCAAGCTTTCCATGTGGAACCGGACGACGGAACGCCAGACGCTCTCCATTTTAAAGTGGCCCAACTGGCCTTGGGACAGGAATGACAAACCAGCCGTTTGCCCTCCTGACCCTTCCACGGCCAGCAGGCCCCATGTGCGAGCTGGTATTAAAGCATTGCTCCTCCTTCGATTGCCCGGAGAGGCCAATTCCCACCCTGTTTGATCGGGTGGCTGGATCCCGCTCAGGATGGGAGTAACACACCCCAGCTATTGTTTCTGGCTGCCAGAAGCAGTGCTGAGTGTCGGTGCATTGCCCCTTTCACGGCCGGGGAGAGCTAATGACACAGACGGAGCCGTGACTGAATGAGATTCACCAGGGTCGTGAGCTCTCTGACTAAGCCAGAAAAGAATCTCTGACGAGCCATCCCTGATGTAATGAGTGGGAAGGACCGGAGCCCAGAGTGCAATTTAGTTTGGCAGCTCTCTATGGACAATCAGAGGTCAGACTGCGGTGTCACTTTTTTTTTTTTGTCTGTTCCGTGGCTTTTGTTCAAGGCTGCGTCCTTGAGGACACAGATCCTCTACCCCGGCGGAGAGCTAGCGGCATGGGTGGGCAAGCAGCTCTTTGTTACAGCAGGACTTAGCATGCAAATCGCTTCGCTTTAACCCAAGCTGCCGGGGGTGGGAATCCAGGACGGACCCGTGGTGGAAACGGACGGAAGAGCTCTGATCCCAGCTCTGGCGCTGCGTGTCACGCCCCTTTTGAGCTTCAGCTTTGTATTATTTATTTTATTTGTAGTGTTGCAGTTCGTAGATGCCCCATTGTGCTAGGCGCTGTACAAACACAGAACAAAAAGACAGTCCCTGCCCCAAACAGCTTCCAAGCTAACGTAAGAGACAGCTGGTGGCTATAGACAGACCAATGGGGGAATACAAGGAAACACAGAGACAATATTCATCCGCCTGATAGGCAGTGGCCTCCGCACACCGGCAGCCTAACGGTCGTCACGTTTTTTGAGGTATTTAACATGTTAATAACGGTCAGACATTTTAGCTGGTAGCGGCAGGGCAAGTTCCCTATGTTTGTGTATCGGGCCTAGCACAATGGGCTCCAGTCCTGGCTGCTGTCCCACCTGTTACTGTAACATCTCACTCACTCACTCATGCCCGTCACCCCAATTGGGGTATGGGCCGCCAACCACAGATCTCCAGAGTCCTTTATCCTGGGCCATTTGCTGTAGCTGGTTCCAGGTATAGCCCATTTTTCCTCACGTTCCATGTACCAGTGGTAATCCTCCTGGTTGCAAGAAGGGTGATCGGCTTAGTGACTTCCTCACGACTTTCACCACCCAGCGTCATACGTCCTCGAATTGAAGACCCTTCTTTTTCCAGGCTAAAAGTCTCTGTTATCTCTATTGTTGGAGTTTCTGTAGCATTACTGTAACATACATACGAAATAATCACAGACACTGTGGTCTCTGCTCCTGGATTTCACTAGTGTTACCTGTTGGGGCATTTTATGCTTGCAAGAGGAAAGGCGCGAAGAAGTTGGTATTCCACCCCAGCCTACATTTCCAGCTCTAACGCTGTGTGGATAAAAGAAGCAGCACCTGGCATGGCTGTCTAAGCCAGCCAGTGGTTAGTGTGATGGAGGCTGGGGGAAGATCCTCACCAAGGAGAGAGACCAGCCTTAAAGTTTGTAAATTTGAAACCAAAGCGGCTATAAAATTGGTCATCTCCCATGCTCATCATAGAATATCAGGGTTGGAAGAGACCTCAGGAGGTCATTTAGTCCGATCCCCTGCTCAAAGCAGGACCAACACCAACTAAATCATCCCAGCCAGGGCTTTGTCAAGCCTGACCTTAAAAACCTCTAAGGACGGAGATTCCACCACCCTCCTAGTGAAATGAGCCCACCAGCCAGGCAGCAAAGGAGCCGGCAAGAAATCAGGCTGGGTTCGAAAGATGCCTGGCAAGCAGCATTCTGTTGGAGAATTTTGTCAAAAATCAAACCACCTCTGCCCAAACTTTAGATTTTGACGGACCAGCAAATTCCAACAAAAATGTTTAGTCAAACTTTTTCTGAGAGTAAATAACTCTGAGGGCAGGGCAGTCATCTAAAACGATCTGGGTCACATGGTACGCTGGGTCCATTCAAACAATGCATTTTAATACAGCTAAATGCAACATTATACAACTAGGAACAAGGAGTGCAGGCGGTACCTACAGGTGGGGGCTGTTTCCTGGAAAGCCGTGACTCTGAAAAGGATCTAGGTATAAGTAAGTCTGGTGGAAGGTTTTCTACTATTAAGTAGAACGTTCTGGACAGCTGTTGAGCAATGCGCTTTCTCCGCACTTCGGCACTGATGAGCCATGCTGTGAGGTGCAGCTTTGGAAGATTTGGGGGGCAGCACTCATCCATGGTTCTGTGCCAGGAGGTCTTTGGTCCCTGGCAATGGTAAGGGGTCCTGAGAGGACAGAATGTGGAGGTCTGAATACCATGTCTGTCTCGGCCAGGTAGGAGCAATCAGGAGCATTCTGCCACAGTTTTGCTGGAGTTTGCTGGTGATTCTGGGAATCAAGGACACTGGTGGGAAAGCATAAAGGAGGTCCTTGCCCCACGGGAACAGAAAAGCGTCCATTATTGATCCAGGGCTGTGACTTGCTCTGGAACAGAAATGGGGACCCTTCCTGTTCTGCCAGGTGGCGAGTAGGTCCATGGGCGCAAAAAACCCCTGTGCAAAACACTCAAGCCAAAACATTCACGTTGAGACACCACCGGTGATCTAAGTTGAAGGATCTGCTCAGATCCGTTAATCCATTTTGAACTCAGGGCAGGTCAGATGCTTTCTGAATACACTAGTTTCATAACTTGAGTACCTTCTGGCAAAGGCTGTTGGACATGGCCGCACTTTGCTTGTTCACATGAAATGCTGCTGGGGTGGCGTTGGTGAGAACCTGGACTGTCAAATCCAGAAGTGCCCCAGTGAATTCTATCCTTTGGACAGGCGATAAGACTGACTTCTCTCCGTTTAGTTGCAGGCCCAGTACGTTGAGGACACACAATGAACATTGGCCTGACCCTGGTGTCTGGAGTGGCCCCAAACTAGCCCCATAAGGATACACATGTAGGTCTCTTGCAGAGGTAAGTCGCTAGCACTGCCATGCACGTGGTAGAACCCCCCAGGGCTTACGACAGGCAGAATGGCGTTACTGTGAATTTTGGTTGTGTCCTACTACGAACCTCAGGACATTCCTGGGGCCAGGTTGGATTGCCATGCAGAAGGAGGCATCCTTTAAGTCGAGGGCAGCAGACCAGCCTCTCAAATCTAGGGAAGGGATAATCATGGCCAGAGAAACCAGAGGAACTTTGTCTTCCTCGTATATCCGTTCAGATTCTTAAGGTCTAGGATGGGTCTGAGACCTCCTGTGGCCTTGCAAATTAGACAGTATCGGGAATAGAACCACCTGCCCCGATGGAGAGGAGGCACTTCTTCTATCTCTCCCAAGGAATGTAGAGTCTACACTTCTTGGCTTAGCACAGACTCACGAGAGGGGTCTCTGAAGAGGTGTGTGGAGAGGGAGTGGGATAAAGAAGAGGGGATAGTAGGGAAGTGGAAGGTATATCCCGGTTCCACCGTGCTTAGCACCCACTTGTCTAAGGAGATGAACTGCTGGGCATATAAGAAATGGGACAATCTATCCCAGAAAGGCAGGGAAAGGCCAGATAGATCTGGGTCAGGTGGCATGCGGTCCTTAACGCAGAAGTCAGATCTGCTGTTTTAAGGCCTGGGGAGGCCTCAGACCAGAGGAAGTGGAATGCATCTGCCTCCTCCTCTGTGATCTTTGCCTCCCCTTACGTTGGTCAGCCTGACATATGGGGTAATACTGCTGTCTAGGCTGCTATGGGGCACCATATTTTGTCCTCTTTGTTATGAGGGGAGAGAGGCACGAGGACTTCGGAACAGCTCTCAAGTCCTTTAGGATGTGCAAAGCCTCATCTGTTTTGGAGGAGAACCCTTCAAAAGAGAGAGGTCCTCAGCTGTGTGTTGCATTACTGTAGGAATTCCCAAGGATTGCAACCCAGGAGGAGCGGTGCATCGTTACAGCTGTCACCATGGCCCTGGCTGCAGAGTCCGCTACATCCAGGAAAACCTGCTGTGCTGCACCAGCAACTGAAAGTGTGTCCCTTGACTCTCCAGGCAACCTGGTGACAAAGCGGGATTGGGCCTCCCCACTGGAGAAGTCATACAGCAATAACAGGGTGTGATGGTTGGCAATCTGGAATTGTAGATTTGCCATGGAATTCTGCCCACCCCCCCAAAATCAAGCGTTTTAGTGTCTGTGTTGTTGGGGGGTAGTCTAAGCACAGCCTTGACGACGTCTCTCGTTCACTGCAGCCACAGCTAATGAGCGTGGGTAGGATGTAAATGGAACCATGTAAACCCCTGGGATTGAACCTGGTATTTCCAGTCCATTTGTTTGGCCAGTGGAGGAGTGCAGGAAGGGGTCTGCCAGATCGTTTTGACTGGCTGAATGATAGTCTCATTCTTAGGCAGGGCCACCTTCCCGGCCACAGTGGGATGGAGAATGGCGATGAACTCGTGTGTGGTCTCTTCTCCAGGCTCCACTTGGATGCCCAGAGAGGCTGCCATTTTCCTGAGTAGCTCCTTATATACTTTAAAGTCATCCAATCCTGGAGAAAATGCCTCCAATACCAGGGCCTGATCCAGAGAAGAGGAAAAGGCTTGACGCAGAGGCAAGGGAGATGGCTCCCTGGGTTGGTCTTGCAGTCCCGTAGCCTATAGGTATTTGCTAGGTAAGCATAGGCATAAGTTAAGGCAGTAATGCAATGAGCCTACAAGCTTCAAGGCCTGTAAGACAATAGCTTAGCTGAACTCATCAAGGCATAAAGCCCAAAAACCTTAGCATAAGTAGTTAGCCAGGAGTAACCCTTGATCTTAAGATATCACAAGAAAGAATGCTGTAATGACTAAACTGCTGACAGGTAACCACAAGACGCTCGTTTATACCTGCTTGGGATATTTTAAGTTAGGAACATCAGCAGGTGTCTGAACACAAGAGTGTCCCGTGAACTAATTGACATATATGCTAATAAGCTTGAAAGAAAGGACTAGTAACCTATGGGAAAAGAGCACACAGACATTAGTAGGGTGAGGAACTACAAATTAGGAAAAGGAGAGAATCCCCTACTGAATATGCATTAGGCGTAATGGCATCAGCATAACACATTATAAAAGTTGTGTCCCGGCCCGCGTGCCCTGGGAGATGCTAGGATGACAACCACTGGTTATGGTGAGGGGGAAGATAACTAACACTTCAGGTTGTTCTGCGAGGGATGGTGGGAGCATATGGATGCTCAGCTCATTCTGTATTGTCTCTGCCTGGCTGTGTTTGAGTGTTTGTAACTTTACTAATTGTGTTAATAACACTATTACAAATACAGAAGGCTTTTCCTACGTGTGCTTTGCAACTGTGCACATCAGGGTTCCCGATTAAACAGGAATTCTAACACTCCTGAGCCTGATCTTGGGATAAGAACCTACCAAGCATCAGAGCATTAACTGGGAATTTTAAAGTAATCAATATAATTAATACGTAATCAATAGATCAGGAAACAATACATGTATGGGCTGCAGTGCCGGTGGTTGTTACGGAGCCAGCAATGGTCAGTCAAATGCACAGGCGTTGGGCGGCTGTTCCATACCAACCAGCCTCTCAGAGCTGTTGGGGAAATGTGCCTCCTAGGGGATTTACTCAGACAAGGTGCTGTAGATCTGGAAGCCAGAGGCATCCCACAAGGGGGAACTGGCACAGTATTGGGCCCCAAGTGTGCCTGGCCCAAGTGGCCCAATCCCTGGATGGACCCTTCTCCGAGCCCCGGCGACAAGAACAAAGACAAGAGTGAGCTCTAGACTATCAATACCAGGAAACCTGAGAGTTGACTTTAGATCCAAGGACAACTTGGAGTCCCTTGAGGACCAGGGAGATGTGGTGCCGGGAGGAGTCCTCAGGGACCTCAGTCAAGACCTATGTTTGGATGAGTTACTGGAGGCAGCATGGATGGCTTCCTAGCTGCTGGAAATACTCAGTATGGGGGGGGGATCCTGAACTGGCCCCATGGAAGGTGCCAGTATCGAGCCGAAGGCAGGTGGTGCCATGGATGAACTGATGCTGACAATTTAGAAGACTGCATCAGTGCTGAGTGATGGTCCTCACGCTGAAGCAAAGGTGATGGCGATACCAACGGGCATAACAAGTGTCTAGCCGTGGCCTAAGCCTCCGGCGTGGTAGGTACCAACATGGGCTGCTGACTGCAGTGGTCAGGGAAGACTGTTCTGCCACGACTGGAGAAGTAGCTGGGCCCAGCAGTCCCTGAGAGGGAACTGCAGTCCACAGCTCAGGTCGGCACCAGGGAGGAGTGAGACGAAGGAGGTGCTTTATCTTTGGTACCTGAAGGACCCTCTGCGGAAGAGACCTGCACCCTAAACTCTGAGGAGCCAGATGCAGACTTCTGTGCTTGTGTTTCTGAGGCTGGTGGCTCTGATTCCCTGGGCCTCAAAGAAGATGGTCCTGGAGACAGGGATCTTTTGAGGCCTTTTTCGGCTGATTTAGCCAGTGGAACGCTTTGGGAAGGAGTCTTTGCAAGGCTGGGGAGGGAGGGTCACTGACAGGCACAACTTCCTGCAGCCTGCACCAGGTTTGAAGCCCAGGGTTCCTGGCGTAGATTCTGCCAGTACCGGCGGGGCCCCACGAGCTGCTGGACTGGAAAAGCCCTACAAGGAGGAAATAAACCCTAAATAAGCCCTAAATGGAAAGAAATAAACTTAAAATTATACAACGATAAAAGAAAAGAAAGATCCGAAGAGTTTTTTGAGTACCACTAGGTAGTTGGTGTTCCTGGTGAATAGCTACTTGAACGCTTCCATCACTAACCACGGACAGTACGAAGGAACAGGAGGAGGGGCCAGTCTCTGCCCTTTATACCAGCATAAACTCGGCAGTGGGCAGGGCCACCCCTCCAGGTACCGCTAGGGGAAACTCTCTAGCACCAGTGCACATGTGCACACACCTACAGTGTAGTGGACATATGCAAGCGCTCCAAGAAGAACGGTCCCTTCTGGCCTGCAGCCGAACCTCTCCAAGCTGTTGGCCTGACAAAGCCCCTCAAGCTAAGCAGATTTGGGCTTGCTAGAGTGTGACAAAGTGGGACAGTTCTTAATGTTTCCTCTGAATATTGCAGGGGTGCCTCAGTTTCCCCTATGCATTTCTTAAGTCTCTAGGTGGTGGGATAAAGGCCAGTGTGCATAAATGGCTGACACTCTGTCTCCTGGCAAGTAATGGCCGGGGCCCTTCCCCCCTGCAAGGTGGTAGCTAAAGGTGTTGGAGAACAAAGAGATCAGGTGACCTCCTGGCCCGGGAAAGAAAAAAGCCCAGAGGAGGAGGGCTGGAGGGTGAATCAGTTTGGAGCTAGCTGGGGATGAGGAGTGAAGTGCAGACGTGGGTGTCTGGCTCACTGCCCCCCAAAATGGACCTGGCTGAGGGGTCCTGTTCTCTGTACCTACAAGCTCTGTTTCAGACCATGTTCCTGTCATCTAATAAACCTCTGTTTTACTGGCTGGCTAAGAGCCACGTCTGACTGCGAAGTTGGGGTACAGGACCCTCTGGCTTCCCCAGGACCCCGCCTGGGCGGACTCGCTGTGGGAAGCGCACGGAGGGGCAGAGGAGGCTGAATGCTCCAACGTCAGACCCAGGAAGGTGGAAGCCGTGTGAGCTTCTTGCCCTGAAGACAGTCTGCTCGCAGAGAGGAGGCTTCACCAGAGTCCTGACTGGCTTTGTAGGGAGCAGTTCCAGAGCATCGCCCGGGGACTCCGTGACATAGGGCAAAGTCCAAGAACAGCTAGGCTCAGTGGGACGATCTGTTGGGTGATCCAATGGGTTTCTTTCACTAGTGAACCAGTGTTGCAACCTATTGTTTTGTATCCACCGTGCTGGCAGGTGGGTCATCTTCAGATGAGCTGTAACGACACCCTAAGTAGTCGTGGCCCTTAAAGAACCTACAACACTTCAGTGGCAGGCACCAAACCTGGTGTCTTAGCCTAGCTCCAGCTCAGCTAGTCACATTGTCCTGTCAGAATTCCCCGCTGTGGCTTCACTTGGATACCGCGTACATCCCTCCCTGTTCTAAGCCATTGTGTCGCGTGCCAGCTGTCAAGCAGCGCTCCGACCCAAACGCAGCTCCTATGATCTTTGGCCATGATTTGCCAAAAAAGTGTTCTTGCAATTTTTGGTGTCCTACTTGAAACACCTTAAAGGGGCCTGATGTACAGAAAGGGCTGAGAAGCTGCCTTCTGAGAGCCAGGCCCCTTTAATGGTCTCCATTTGGGCACCCAAAAATCACTAGATACTGCTGAAAAATCTCACAGTCCCAACCTGCTACCACCAGCATCTCAGAGGTGCGGAGAGGTTTTCCACTCACACGCAGGATCCTCCTCCTCTGTTCATTTTACAGATCACTGCCCACAGAAAACGTGCTGCTCTTCATTCCACGCCCAGAGCCAACACGGACGTGAGATTCATTCACACCGATGACTCAACGGTGCCATTGACTCAAGCCCGTCGAGAACGATGGGATTATCGTCATAGGCTGGAGGCAGCTCTTGCATTCAGCTCATCAAAGGATAGAGATGCCAGGTCCCCGAGCATCTTCCACCCCCGATCATTTCACCAAGCTCTGACTGGGCCACTAAGCCATGACTTGCCCCAGACACAAGGGCTGAAGGCTGCATGCTCTCTGTGGAGGTGTGCACAGGCCCCCACGCCCAGCAATCCCACAGGGAGATGTTGCAAACGAAGACACCTGCAGTCAGGGAGGGATGAGAGGAAGTGTTTAATGGCTGCTACTGTTTGCAGGGAACTCCCTCACTATGAGAACCATCCGTATCTCTCAGCGATGGGCTGTCACTGACAGCTCTAAGCAGTTTGCGGCAGAACCTGGCACGAGTACTTCGTCAGCTTCGTTACACAGCAATCACAGAACTTTTCGCCAATAGTTGGACGGCCAGGGTCCGATGCGGACACCTCACCCCGTTCTGGTAGAGAGATGAGCCAGTGTGGCAGCAGGAAACTGTACTGGAGAAAGAAGAATATTCTCTTCATCATTTGCACTTAGTTTTTTTAGGAATGCCAGGAAGACGACTCAGAGGGAGCAGTTCAGTGCAAGCGCCTTCTCCCTTGCAGCTCGCGCTAGCCAGAATAATGACTCATCTCTTCAGGTCTTCACTGACGTGTCTTCCAACCTTGCCGCTGAAACGTTTTCCTCTCCTTCAGCAATTAAAAAAGGTTAATTGCCCTCACCAACTTTCAAGTGCCCTGGGATACAGGCTGAGAGACACTATACAAATCCACTTCAGCGGGCACCAGCACAAGCTCCGTATGCCATATTTATGGTTTGTGTGGGCGAGCTCTGATCTGGGAGTCAGGAGAACTGTGTTGCAACCACTGACCTGGTGGTGTGACCTTGGGCGAGTCATTTCTCTGGGCCTCTATTTCTCCTCCCACCCTTTGCCCGTTTAGATTGCAAACTCTTTGAGGCAAGGGCTAATTTCTTACATACAGTTGGGCCTCAACTGGGGCCTCCAGATGCTACCTTGCTGCAAACACCAATATACCCCACCACTGCTTTGACATTTCATCTACGGTATAAAATTACATATTACAATTTCATTCTAAGTAGACCTTCACGCCCCAAAATGCCCGTCCTGGGCTCTGGCTGCCCTTGGCATACATTGAAAAGACGAGTTACCAAACGTAAGTCAACCAAAGCAGCAGCACTGCTATTCTTCCCACCCTATCAAGCACCAGCTAATCGCCAGTCATGTGACCCATTGCGCTTTCCAAAAGGGGAATCTCATGCTCAGCTGACCCAACGCCGGCTCAAACAGATGGGCTGTGCAGCATGCCAAGAAGGTCAACAGATTGAGAGGGTTTCACTTACCTCCAAGGGTGGAATTCCAAAGGAAGGATCATAGAATCATAGAATATCAGGGTTGGAAGGGACCTCAGGAGGTCATCTAGTCCCACCCCCTGCTCAAAGCAGGACCTAATCCCAACTAAATCATCCCAGCCAGGGCTTTGTCAAGCCTGACCTTAAAAACCTCTAAGGAAGGAGATTCCACCACCTCCCTAGGTAACCCATTCCAGTGCTTCACACCAGCAGCCCCCTCCCATACATCATGAGGCGGCTCCGGCCGGAAGGTCTTGACTCTTTTAACGTTGCTGTTCCATTTGTGCAAAACGTGCAGTGCCTGGATATGTGCATTGCCAGGGACTGGGGGTACATCGCACTGCCAACGTTAACCAATGCAATGCCTTCTGGTGTTATTGCAGGCAGGCAGTAGTGAGCAGCATGGAGGGAGTGGAGATTACGTTTGTTTTGGATCCAGCAAGAGCAGCCATGCATCGCAAAACCTGGTGTCTCAGCTTATATGGGGAGAACACCCAGGATAAAAAGGGAACCATGTTTAATAACAACCAAGCCAGAGCCAAATAATAATGATGATGAAGCTTAGTGAGTATCCCCAGATCTCCAAGTGCCTTGCAAAGGATGGGTTAATAACAGACTGGAAGCTCTTTGGTCTAGGAGCTGACTTTTTGTTCTGTGTTTGTACAGTGCCTAACACAATGGGGTCCTGGCCCATGACTGGGGCTCCTAGGAGCTACCATAATAGAAACAAACAAACAACTTCTTTCACAGATGGGGAAACTGAGGCACAGAAAAGGAACGGGATTTCCCAGAGGTCACCCAGCAAAGCAGTGACCAAGATGGGAATAGAAGTGAGATCTCCTGATACCCAGTGCTGGATCACATTGAAAACGGGTGCAAGTTATCAAGCATCAACTTTTTCCAGCAGGGCCGGCCCACAACATTTTGGCACCTGAGGCGGGGAGCTCAAATGACGCCCCCATGCCCCCTCGCTTGGGCCAAAACTTTGAAAGGTCTCAATTCTGCCTTCTTCCTGTTCTACTCCTCTCATGGTCCTGCTCTGCTACCTACCCCAATAAAGGAGAACTAACCACCTAAAATGCCTTGTTCAAAAATTTTAAGTAACACTAAACTTTCAAACGCCTGAACAGCAAATTTAACTTTTCTTGTCTGCATAGTAAACACTGGCATTTTTATCTGTTTGAATAATCAAAGTGGTGCTTTCCGTGCCTTCTTGGTTGCAAAGATTTGAACTGCTTCTTGAAGGTCCACAGTCTGGGCCAGCTCATGCTCTGACCAGCCTCTCCTGTGTCATTGTGGAGCGTAGATGTGTTTTTATTAACTTCAGCATCACTGACCACCAAGTTCAATGAATGAGAACTGCATGGGACAAAAAAGCTTGAGGGTTTAACTCTCAGATCCGTGTCTGCACTCCTCTGTTCTTTCCTCTCTTGTTGGCACTATTATCGTAGCCCTGACCTATCATGTCAGCTATCGCAATTCCCGTATCTTACAGCTTTTTAAGAAGCACATTTGTCATACCAGCTCCTGTAGTATTATCAATGTCAATACATTCTAGAAAATGCTCTCTGACAGTCACCATTGCAGGGACATTTTCACTAGGTTCTATTGGTGTTACAAAACGCACCATTAAAGTCATTTGTTCCGTATGGCTGATGTCAGGTGTGCAGTCCAGAATAACAGAGTAATATCTTGCTGACTTCAGATCTGCCACAATCTTCTGTTTGACTTTTGTTGCCAGTAACTATATGATCTCATATTGAATTGTTTTTCCAAGGTAGTAGGTGGTGGCTCTTCTTAGATGCTCTTGGGAGTACAGCATCAAACTCAGCCATCAGCTCTGCAATTTTAAGGAAGTTTCCATTGTTTGGCACATACAGCTGATCTGAAGTGCTAGGTTTTGGGTAGCAAGCATTCTCACAATGGCAATGAGCCTTTTCAGAACATTTTGCCAGTAAAGAGACTCTGATGCAATCTTCTCTTGATGCTGATCATCTATGGTGGCCTTTAACCTTAGTCTCATCTCAAGCTCTTTCCACCTATGGAATGCTCTCTGGTGATTTGCTGCCTCCTCATGGCATGCCAGATTTCTAGCCAGATTTTTCTAGTCCTTTGTTCCTGTAGAACCCAATGTGGCTGGAACATTAGACTGGAAGAGTTTGCAACAAAAACAGTATGCAGCATTCTGGGTTTTTGAGTACATAAGCCATGGCCTCTCCACTTTGTCACCATTGGGGATTTCACGCCAGTAATGTGTTGGATGGAAACTTCTATTTTCATTGTCTTTGGGGAACATGAAGTTTTTCACTTGCTGTGGCCCATGCAGTACAAGGAAGTCCCTCAGGCTACTGCTCAAGTGGGTCCACAGTCCTGGATCATCTAGACTTAAGGAACTAAACTCAGCAGCAGCTGTTTCTTGCGCCTCCACCACACTCTTCTCTGATCTACACTTTTCTTCAGGAATGTGCATGGTTACATCCATTTGAGATGGAGATATGGATGCTGCAGTAGCTGCCAGGTCACCTGCACTCTGACTAACTGGAAGATCAGGCATCTCCTCACCACTCACATCCTCACTGGGGCCGGAAGGCTCACCATGAACATGTGTCTATGTATCTCAGGAGAGCTCCTTCCTGCTTAGATAGAAAAGCTTCCTTTGCTTGCTTTCTTTTTCTGGATGCTGCCCCAGAGGGGCGTTTCCTTCTTCCACTCATGACTGCTGTTCTGTGCCAGCTAGAGTGGCTCTCAACACTGAGTTGAAGGGGACAAATAAGCAGGCTGGTAGCAGGGCCTGAGTGAGGGAAGATATCAGCGTCTTAAGGGCCTAACTGGCTCCTACTACTTCAGTTGACGGCCTGTTCTCCTCAAGTGGGTTCAGGGAAGCAGCAGGAAACAGGAAGCTCCCTGAGAAGCTGGTGTTAATCAATCCAGGCTCCTGGGGGTGCTAGAGATACATAAGAGGCTCCTCCTCCTCTCTCTCCCTGCAGCTCCTGCTGCTTTCTGTTATTCCCTCTCACCTTTTCTCCTGCCTGCCTGTTATGTCTCTTGTGCCCTCCTTCCTCCAGCACAGCACTCCACCATCTCTGTGCATCTAGAGCAGAGAGAAAACATATGCACCAGCAGCAGACACAATTTTCTACACTCTGGGTCCTAGTGGCGCCCCCCCACAGTCTGGCACCTGAGGCAGCCGCCTCAGTTCGCCTCATGGTAAGGCCAGCCCTGTTTTCTAGGCAGCACTATAGAGGAACATAGCATTTGGGGGCTCTAGACAGTAGTATAACATGGGAGTATGGGAGTGGGGCTGTTCTGCAAGATGGTGGGAAAAGCAGAGGTACATTTTTATAGCCTAAAATCTATGGGGGAGGGCGGTTGCTACAGAATTGAAATGCTCCTTCAGAAGCAGCCCTAGGCCTTCTGGTTGGAAGCTCGTCTCCAGCAGCGGTAATTAGGCTGATTGAAGGAACAGCTTGTTATTGCCCAAACCTGTAGGCAGCATACCTTGCAGATGTAACATAAAATGCACGGATCAAAGCCAACGGCTAGATAACAATCTTAATTGCAGAACGTTTAGGGGTGGTCTGGGCAAGCCAAGAAGGATTCCTTCCCTTGTGCTGCCCCAGCACTCTGCTATCTGGAACTCTCCCTTCCTCCGAGCCAATGAGTCACTTCGCTTCATCATCGCACCTTAAAGCTTTCCCGAGCCTACTGCTGGCCAATTCCCGCTTCCCTTCCCCTGCCCTGCTTACCCCACCCGGCCCTCGCTGCAATTACTGGGGAGCTCACCGTCTTGGCTGCGTTTCCATTTCAGCCTTTTCATTTCACTGCATCGGAGCCCTCGGCCGACCGTCCCGGGAGAAAAGTGCAGAGACACCAGTCTTTGCCCTTCCACCCCGGCCGACGGGTGCTGGATAAAAAGTCATTTCCCTGTTTAATTCACAAGATCGGGTTTGAGACCTGAACAACAGTCACCTGGAATCAGTGATGGAATGGGTTACCTAGGGAGGTGGTGGAATCTCCTTCCTTAGAGGTTTTTAAGGTCAGGCTTGACAAAGCCCTGGCTGGGATGATTTAGTTGGGATTAGGTCCTGCTTTGAGCAGGGGGTGGGACTAGATGACCTCCTGAGGTCCCTTCCAACCCTGATATTCTATGGCATTAGCCTCCCGAGGACTTGGCTGGGCAATGGCAGGAATTGGATTGAAACAGGAACCTACAGAATCCCTGTCAGGAATGGGGGCCTGCAGCTGGGCCCAGGAGCCACTAGCCAACCGTGGCTGAAACCCCTAATCGGCCAGATGGTCTGAGTGGCATTGCCAGGACTGCTCTTAAGCCCAGCAGTAGCGTAATGCCGGCAGACCCCGGTCGTCGGCAGGTGGGATCGAACCTGGGACCTCTGGAGCTTAGTGCACGAGTCTCTATTGCATGAGCTAAAAGCCAACTGGCCCTTAGCTAAGGCTGTAGAGCAGACGCATTAATCTCTAAGTGATCTCGGTGCCACTAGATGGGACAGAGCACCACACCCAGGAGGTGTGTGGGTTACAGTAGCACTTGGTCAGCAGCTGCTCAATGCGGACCCCGGCAGCTGTGATCACTCCTGTGCTTGCCTTGCTCCCGCTCTGCTCCGGACTGCTCCAGCCCTGGGGCCCTGCTGAGTTGCTGACTCCAGCTCTGAGCCCTGGTTCCTAACTCTGACCATCGCTGCTCCGATCACTAGGCCCTGGTCCATGACAGGTTGAGCAGCCCACCCAAAAAAGAAGGAGGTATAGAAGGGGCGTAGGCACAGGTCAGTTACTGAAAGGATCCCCCTAAGCTGAGTGTCTCTGTCAGAGATAGTGCCCACCTAGAGAACCTGCAGATGCCCTGCAGGCACCGAACGCGATGCTGCAGGCACAGCCTGTGTTACCCAGGACTCCTCCCCATCGGGAACCTAAAAATCCTCTGCTGGACAAGTGTGGTGGTGACCACAACCAGTTCCGTGGTTTTATGAACCAGTCCCAGCTCCTAATCCTGCTGTGCCTGCAGTCCTTCCACACGGACCAGTCTCAGGTTGGACTTATCATTAGCCAGCTGACTGGGGCGGCATTAGCTTGGGCCTCCCCACTTCTGTAACGTCCTGAACCAGTCTGAGGCCTTGGTTCAAGCTATCGCAGTAATTTTTGATGACCTGAGCTATGTACGCACAGCTGAGGCTGCGCTCCAGACCCTGCAGCAGGGACGCCGGCCAGTTGCTAATGATGCCTCGGAGTTTCGGCATCTTGTGGCTGACACCGCAAAGAATGAGGCTGCATGGTGCTACCACTTCCGTCTTGGCCTTGAAGAGGAGATCAAAGATGAGCTTGCGCCAATAGAGCCAGCGACCAATCCGAACGCCTTGATCAAGCTCAGTATTAACGTTGGCGACTGCCTGATGGAACGTCGCCTAGAAAGGTCAACCTCCTGACCCGTGCCAACCTCACCAGATCTGGTTTGCCAACTCCCGGTGCCCTCATCCCAGCCAAACCCAAGTAGTTTGGCCGAGCCCAGCCCTGTCTCTCCGATGCAGAGAGAAACCAGTGTCAAGCATCAAGCCTATACCTATACCCCAGTAAATTGGGACACTTGGTGTCAAGCTGCCCTGTGAAAGCTGGTCTGTGTTTCAGGTTGGGAAATGGCAAACTCCAGCCCGGATAGAGGGATCCAGGCTGGATTGGTGTCTTTCCCCTCATGCCAGTGCCTAATGCCAACATAGGTCTGCTGGAACTTTGGCAACAGCAAATTGCCAGTCCGACACCCCTCCAACTCTCACTCCTTCAGCACCCCGCTATGTTGGAGGGTAACCTGGAAGCTCTAGTGGACTCTGGCGCTTCAAACAAACAATTTCATGGATTTGGAGTTGGCCCGAGTGCATAATATCCCGACTCAGTGCAAGACTCCTCCCAACTTCATGGAGGCCATTGACAGATCGCTCCTCTATTTGGGCCCAATCACCCACCAAATGGCCCCCTTAGAAGTCATCACTGTTCAAGGTCACCGTGAAGTTCTCCAGTTCACGTTGATCTGTGCACTGCACTCTTCAATCATTCTCGTCATCCCATAGCTCATCGCCAACGCTCCACGTATCCACCGGTAGACTGGCATGGTTCAGTTTAATTTGCCATACCATCAGCTGTCTTGCTTCCTGGAACTCAGCCGGAGGCCAGAGGTCCTCTGCAGCTCTGTCACCCAGGGGATCGCAAGACCAAAAGACTTAGTATGGAAGGAACCCTGGCAGTCTCCATAAGAACATAAGAATGGTCCTTCTGGGTCAGACCAAAGGTCCATCTAGCCCAGTATCCTGCCTTCTGACAGTGGCCAGTGCCAGGTGCCCCAGAGAGAATGAACAGAACAGGTAACCATCAAGTGATCCATTCCCTGTCGCTCATTCCCAGCTTCTGGCAAACAGAGGCTAGGGTCTCCACTACTTTCCCAATTGCCTTGGGAATATCTGCCAAGTATCAAGCTTTAGCAGATGTGGTTGGGAAAAACAAACAGGCCGACATCTCGGCACCACATTGCAGTTACAACTGGCCCACTGGAATGGAGATCCTTTCAGTTGAATCTATTCCCTCTCAGAGCTATTGCAAGGAAAATCTACAACAGTATCTCATCTATCCCTCTGTGTCCCTGGCTGAGGCTCTGATCTTCTTTGTGACTAAGAAAGATGGCTCCCTGCATCCTTGTGTGGACTACCAGGCATTAAATAAGGTTACAATCCAGAACTAGTACCCCTTGCCTCTTAATAATGGGCTCATGGAAAGATTGAGCTCTGCCAGGGTCTTCATCAAGCTGGATCTTTGTGTAGCCTATCATCTAGTTTGGATCTGAGAAGGAGACAAGAGGAGCCAGGCTAGAAGGAACCCTCCGGAAGACTCTGTACCAGGTTTCCATAGCTGGTATGGGCATTTCAAATACCTGGTCATGCCTTTCAGCCTGTGCAACACCCTGGCAACCTTTCAGCACTTCATTAGTGATATCTTCCAAGACATGTTGGACCAATTTGTGGTCATTTACCTTGATGAGATCTTCATTTTTTTCTGATGATCAGGATCTTGGTGACCAACTTGGCACCTTAGAAAGACTCCAGCAAAAACACCTGTATGCGAAACTTGACAAATGCGAGTTCCACTGGGTCATGGTTGAATTTCTAGGATACATGGTCTTCCCGAAGAGACTAACTATGGACCTGCGCAAGGTGGTAGGCTTACTTGGCTGGAGGGCTCCAAAAGACATATGAGGGCTTCACCCATTTCTATCAACATTTCATCAATAGATTTTTCTAGCCTGATCACCCTTATGATGGAGTGCCAGTGAAAAAGGAGCATGGTTTGTCTGGTCCTTGGATGCTCACAGTTTGCCTTTGATCAACGAAGCGGGCATTCACCACAGTGCCCATCCTTATCCACCCAGATCTCACCAGACCATTTGCAGTGGAAGCCGACACATCAAACTTTGCCATGTGTGTGGTGGTGTCTCCGACGGTCGGCTCCCGTAATCAGCTTTAACTCCCACTAAACTGACCCCTGGAAGAAAAGAATTATAACATCTGGGACAAGGAGTTATTAGCAATCAAAGCAGTGTTCAATAAGGTTACAATCCTGTCACCTCCTGGTGGGATCTCAGTTCCTAGTCTAGGTTCCCAGAAACCATAAAAACCTAAAGTAGCTCAGGAAGGCCAGGCACCTCAATCAACACTAGATCCACTGGTCTCTCTTTTTTGCCCGATTTGACTTTGTTGTAACCTGTCAACTGGGGGCTAGAAATGGGAAAGCGGATGCCCTGTCCAGCAAAAAGGAGTAGAATCATAGAATGTCAAGGTTGGAAGGGACCTCAGGAGGTCATCTAGTCCAACCCCCTGCTCAAAGCAGGACCAATCCCCAGACAGATTTTTGCCCCAGATCCCTAAATGGCCCCCTCAAGGATTGAATTCACAACCCTGAGTTTAGCAGGCCAATGCTCCAACCACTGAGCTATCCCTCCCCTCAGTACCTTGAGCCTGATGAGGAACTTCCCTCCACAGTGCTTAAGGCGTCCAACTTTGTCAATGGGCCAAGTTGACAGCGAACTAATGTTGTCAATCTGATCTCAGCTGCCCCATGATTCCTTCAAGACCCAGATCCGCCAGACCTTGGATAACACAGATGCTCCATCCAGTTCCAAATTCAGGCTGCAGGATGGCTTCATCTATCACAAGGATCTTATTTATGTTCCAGAGGGCCAGCCTAGACTCCCGGTTCTCCTCTGGACTCTTTCCATTTTCCCCACAACTTTCTTAAAATGTGACACCCAGAATTGGACACAGCTGAGGTATCACCAGTGCTGGGTGGGACAATTACCTCCCGTGTCTTACATGCAAGAATTAGATAAGTTCATGGAGGATAGGTCCATCAATGGGTATTAACCAAGATGGTCACAGATGCAAACCCATGCTCTAGGTGTCCCTGAAACTGACTACTGGGAGCTGGGACTGGATGACAGAGGATGGATCATTCAATAATTGCCCTGTTCTGTTCATTCCTTCTGAAGTATCTGGCACTGGCCACTGTCAGAGACAGGATATTGGACTAGATGGACCATTGGTCTGACCCAGTATGGCCGTTCTGATGTTATTTGATTTTCCTTCCCAAGTGTAGTACCATCAAGAACTACTCTGAGTACATTTTTTTTCCAACTAATTGTGCACCTGTCTGACAGCAATTTCCTCTAGACCACACTTCCTTTTGTTTGCGTATGAGAATGTCACGTGGGACTGTGTCAAAGGGCTTACTAAAAATCAAGCTAGATCAACATGTGCCCTGCAATGGGTCTCCAGGTGTACTTTTTCCACTCCACAGTTCTGGAGGCATGTCTGTACTCCTTCCTTCTCATCCACCTTCCTTGGAGGGGGAGGGGAAGACTGCCCGTATGGACATCCCTTAGTTTCTTCTCATCGGGCCTTACAGCAAGTTTCAGGAAGATTCCAACATGCAGACAATAACTTACCAGTTCTTTGCTGTCTGCCACCGAGACAAAGGACATAGAAAGCCAGGCTCGATCATTATAAAGGCAGGGTTGGTGGTAAGAAATGAGAGAGATGGAGGTGGGGTGGAGTGGGGCCTTCTAGGACAGGCCAAAAAGCACTGAACTGGGAGACCTGGATTCGATTCCTGCTTCTGCCACTGACCAGCAGTGTGATCTGGGCAAGTCGTTTCTCCTCTCTGGGCCTCTTTGTCCCTCCTCCCTTGTCTATTTGCGGTAGGGACTAATTTCTAATAATTGTCTCTCCAGGGCCTAGTAGGATGGGGCCCTGATCTCACCTGGGGCTCCTAAGGGTATGTATGTCTACACAATGAGAAGTAGCGAATCTCAGAGCCCGAGTCAACAGACTTGGGTCACTGTGCTAAAAACAGCTACGGAGACCTATGTTCCCGCTAAGCTGCGCGGCTGCACAGCTGTGCAGCAGCCTATTAAGCGCTGCGGCGGGGAGAGGTGCCCCTCCCGTGGTCCCAACCCAGCCCCGGCTCAGACCTGCCGCGGCCAGGGGAGAGGTGCCTCTCCTGTGGCCCCAACCCCGGAGCTGCTGTGGTAGGGAGAGGCACCTCTCCCCACCCAGGCCAGGTGCTGCTGCGGGGAGAGCGAGCTGAGGAGTCCTCTCTCCCCGCCATAGCCCTGGGGCAGCCTGCACCCCAAACCCCTCATCCCTGGCCCCACCCCAGAACCCACACCCCAACCCTGTACCCCAGTCCTGAGCCCCTCATCCCCAGCCCCACCCCAGAGCCTGCACCCCCACCCCGTCCCAGCCCTGAGCCCCCTCCCCCACTCCAAACCCTTCGGCCCCACCCCCACCACATGCATTTTGTTGTGCGTACTAATATGGAGGTGATGCATCACATATCACCTCCATATTGGTGCACATAACAAAATTCAGTCCGCACATGCATGGGAAAAATTAGAGGGAACCCTGATTTAGACTTCAGGCTCTGAAGCTCACCCTCTCCCTAGGCTTCAGAGCCAAAGCTCCAGCCCGAGGCAGGACGACCCAGCGATTTTTAATGCAGTAGCCTGAGCCCTGTGAGCCTGAGTCTGTCGAGCTGGGTTCTAAGCACCCCCCCCCCCGCCCCAACACAAGCCGTGCCTAACGTAACGCAGAGCACGTGATCTGCAAAAGCGCTACAGTGAACACTGAAGAAAAGTCCACAACACAATGTACAAAACAGTGAACCCTTTATTTTTATTTTGCTGTTGTTGCCGGAGGCAAAACCCCCTTAAATCCACTTTAGGAATTTCATAAAACTCAAAAAAGTGATTACTAAAAGGCATACGATTTTACACAAGACATAAGTAAACAGACTTTTCTTTTTAAAAAAGGTTATAAAGTGTCAAGATCCTATACCTCATCTGCATATCCCAAGTGATGCTGTCTGGTATAAAAGCACTGGATATAATAATTTAGCTATGGCTCAGACCAAAAAAGTCGTTGGGCTTAATCTACATACTACTAAGATTGCCCACGGAGATTAAAAGGAAAACTATATGCAGTTCTTTGTTGCAGAGAAAGAAACAGCCGGGAAATCAAGAGTTCTTTTGGGAGAATATTATCTAAAGTAAAGCAGAACACTTAAAAAAACCCCTAAGAATGTTGGTTATATGCTTGAAAATGTGATGCCCATTGTCCCATGGCCCCACACTGAGCAAAGACACCAGGCGAATTCTTGCCTCACCAGACAGTATCCATAACAAGACCAAAAGCTGAAGCTGCCTATGTAGCCAAGTGGTTAGAAGCAAATGGGATAGAAGAACTTGTAAACTGCAGTTTAAAAAAGGATCTTCCTTTTGCTTCCCTGTGTCAGTTTTGAAAAATAAAGCAACTTAACCCTCATTTTGTTTGGACAGATGAGACTCTGCCTCTTCCCAAATTGGCTAATGGTAATAACCCTGTTGCTGAAAGCTCCTTCAGCCCAAGTATGGTGGTGGTGGCTTTATTTCAAAACCCGTAATATAATTTACCAATAACACAATCTTTAAATAGGTAGAAACAAACCTCAGTTAAAAAGGTGGCCATTTACACGGGTATTTCACACTCCTCACCTTTGTCACCTTTCAGTATTTTCTATTTTTTTAAAAATCACAAAGCATTGAGAACAGAAGGGAAAACATGATCATTTTAAGCCAAAACATTGTCACACACACAGGAAATGCCCCCCTCCCTCCCTCCCCGGTTAATATTCCCCACCCCCACTCAAGCTCAGTTAGACAATTCCTCTCCTTCATGAATAGCACAAAGGTTCTTCAGATGCTGGTCAGAGAGTGTCTGTTCATAGCGATCACGCCGAATGTCTGAAATACATGCTAGGGTTTGGCGCAGTGTCAGTGCTAGGAATTTAAATATTTACGAGAATTCATTTTAAAGGGAGGGGCAGAAGGATATTGTCTATGGTGCCTACAGCTCAGTTTGTGCCTTTTTTTTTGGCTTCCTTATGATAGACAAAGGAGACATGAAATGTTTATTTCTCCTGCTGTTTGTTTTTTATTTGAAACATCTGGAATGTCAATCAGGTTTTGCCGGGATGATCCAGAGAAGTGGTTCAGGGACGGTCTTGATGCCCTGGCCACTTCAATTATGGACAATTCTTTAACTAAGAGAATTTCTTTAACTAAGTTCTAAGAAGAGAACTTCTTGGAGTCATAGAATACCAGGGTTGGAAGGGACCTCAAGAGGTCATCTAGTCCAACTCCCTGCTCAAAGCAGGACCAATCCCCAGACAGATTTTTGCCCCAAATCCCTAAATGGCCCCTCAAGGATTGAACTCACAACCCTGGGTTTAGCAGGCCAATGCTCAAACCACTGAGCTATCCCTCCCCCCAAGCGTTTGTTGGGCGTTTGATATAAACAAGGGTTAGCAAAACCAAACACGAATACAAATCACTTCCACCATCCAGCAAGCCTCATTTCGTGGTGACAATGCCGCCAATATCTGAAACCTGCTTGCTTTCCAATTGTCTGGGAACCTCCCAGGAAGAAAGGGTGGACAAAGCAGGAAAAATCCCAACACCTCAGGTCTTTTCTATTGCCTTTTAAAATACTTTGTGGCCAAGCTGTTCAGAAATTGGTACCTCAAGTCAGGCTCCTATGTCCAGAGTAAAAGCACTCAGCACCCAGAGGCTCCCACTGAACACAGCGAGAGGATGGCTGCTCTGCCCTTCTGAAAAAACAGGCCCCTTTCATTTTAGCTGCCTAAAAATGGGCTTAGGAGCCTCACTTTAGACACCCACATTTGGAAATCTTGGACCACGAAGCACATAAAGGCACAAAGCTGTTTTCCCCCCCGTGCGACTGCCGAAATGCTGCATGCGCAAGAGGCAAGGCAAAGACAGTCCAGCTTTGAATCAAGCCACTGAAATGATAAAGCAATGTCATGGGTGAGGAGAAATGGCAGATCCTCTCATCTGTTCCTGTGTGTGTGTGTGTGTTGTGTTGTGTTGCTCTGACTGGCTGTCATAAACTGTCACTACTAGCCAGAAATGGTGGCAAATGTTAGAGATAAACAGGAAAATCTGAGCACTTTTTCTGCTTTATTTTGTTAGCCCCATCAAGACAATCCTAACCACAGGCTTTAAAACTGCATCTTTAAGACTCCATCCCTTGTCTGTACACGTATTCCCCCCCCCCCCCCCCCCCCCCCCCCCCCCCCCCCCCCCCCCCCCCCCCCCCCCCNAGTAACGACTGTGCAGACGCAAAGATTGTGCGACTGTGCAGACGCAAAGATTTCCTCAGAGAACTTCTGTTGGACTGACACCACTTAACCAGCTGTGAGCCCAAGACACAAGAACCCTCCCCGCTCCCTGGCCAAAACCATCAGTCTCGTACACAGAACTACACACTTAACAAAAGGAGGTAACACGTTCCATCACAAGAGAGAGGTGTCCATTAAAAACCAATTACAGCAGCTAAGGGGGGCATGGTTTTGCAGTGACCTGGAAAACGGGACACCATTTTAACACACAGAGGCCTTCAGAGGGAGTTCACAATACCAATCTTCAAAGCAAAGCGGAGACAGCGGTCTCCTGTCCCCTCAGTTCTACACGCTCCATGACTTCAACGGAATTGATTCTGATTCATCCTGCGACTTGCCCCCATCCAAAGAAAGAGAACGCCCCCCCGAGTTCAGATCACACCCACCGCGACAGACAAGAGCCACTTGTCTCAATCTCTGAACTCTTCGTGGGGGTGGTGGCGCAAAGGGGCTCTGAACCAGGCTGAGCTCACACTCCCCCCGAGGAAGGGAGCAGATCTGAACCCATTGCCACTCCGTGCAATCCCATGCCGCCAATCCACACTGAACGCCCTACGGGCTCGTGACGATGCACATCCCTGCTCACCCTGGGCTGCAGTGCCTTTATCCTGAGGGTTAGGGTCAGGAAGGGAGGGCGAGAAAGGGACCTCACGCCAGCAAGGTGCCGATACAGAAACATTTCCACAAGTGCAAAGGAGCACGCAGCATTGGCAGCACCCTCCATCCGCCGTTGATCAGCTCTGGGCCTGGCCCCCATTTGGGAGGCTGAAAGCTCTGGGGGGCAGTATTCTCGCAGGCCCGTCACGTGATGGAAAAGAGGATTTATCAGCAGGGTACACGGATTGTACTGGAGCCTGCTGCAGCCTGCTGCGATCTGGGGGTGTATTGGGTCACTCCAGGCATTTTGGCCAAGAGGAACCGGGGCCATCAGCGTGGCTGGGCCGAGCACCCTCCCACCGCTGTTGGACCAAAGCAGCGCTGATGGGGGTTACAGCAGCTGAACTCTGCAGAACTCTAAAGGACCTCATGATACATCCACGATGATCTGTTCCTGTCCCAACCCTGTCAAGGGCTCCACGTGTAGGGCACGATCCTGCTGCCACTGACTGCAACAGCAGTTTGTGATTGACACCCTTCTCCTCCATTCCCGCCCCCGCCCTCCCCCCTAGTCCCTTATCTTGCTGGCTTCTTGCCCAGGTGAAACGTGCTAGTGAAGTGGACTGGAGGAGAAATGCGAAGGGAGTTCATGGGAGCTGGGTGGGCGTCCCCCAGAGAGCAGGGGAAGGGCTGGGTGGAGACGCATGTACTCCTAGGACATGGTGCAGAAGTTAGGAGAACCTACAATCACAGAGCAAATCCCCAGTGGCGACAGCATCTTTTGTGAACGCCTGCAAATAAACGCTACAGGAGTGAACCAGAGAGCAACGGAGCATCCAATCTGGATCAGTTAAACACCCAATTTAATCCCCTCCGGGTTACTGCTGCAGCAGGTCTGTCCCAGCTCTAACCTCTCCGAGACGCAGCAACGCACTCCTCTCTCCTAGCCCGGGCCGATTTGTAGAGTACCTGCTAATGTCAGGTTAAACCCAGATGGGGATTTCTGTGCCTTGGACTCTGAAATCTTGGGACAGTGGAGAACCACCGTGGATGTCGCCATGCGAATTTAAGGAGCTCCTTTGGGTGGAGAAGTGCATCCCCTAGCATGGAGGACACTGGTAGCAAATCAAAGACAGGGCTGGTGAGAGAGCTCTGACTCTATGCTATCTAGACAGACAGTACCTCAGGGTCATCTCACTTCCGTCTAGAGGCAGTGACTTTGTGGGAGATTCCTGCCAAGATCCAGAGGCGGATGAGAGACGAGCTGCTGGCCCAGAAACACAGCGCTGCTCTGGGGCACTGTGAAGGCGATTGATTGCTCAGTGTGGTGCACACCTGAGGACCTAAGGTCATCATGGTCTCCCAGCAGTGCACAGTACCAGCCGGAGGAATAACCCTACTAACCAACCCCCCCTGGGCTTGGCCTCAGCGTGAGCATTCTGTGAAGTGGTGGCGTCTGGGGTAGATGAGAAGGCAGCACTAGAGACGGTTTCCGAATAAGTCACGCAGCATGGAGTCACTAAACCTACACTGGTTCCTTTGCGGATGCCTGAAGAATCTGTCCAGCCTTCTTTACGAGATCAGAGGTGAAGCTGCAGGGCACAGATTTGCAGGAGTGGCTGGTGACTGTCTATTTTTAGGGGCCCAGAATGAGAGACTGGAAATGGTGCCTGATGCTCAGCACTTTTTGAAAGTCAAGGCCCCTTTAAGGCAGCTCAGGTTGGGCACCCCCAAAAATGGAGGCACTCAAAATCACTAGGCATCGTTGATCATCTGGGCCCATCCATGCGAATAGGTCTATGTCTCTATTATTGACAGGGAGCAGATGAAATCCCCATTCATGATCCCCACGGGATATTAACGGAAGATGCTACAATGACGAGTTACAATCACAAATTATGCCGAGGGGCAGAGTCCTTTCCATTCATGGCTTTGTGCTTGACCCACACGGCGGGTGAGCGGGCTACATTTCCAATTCGGGATGCAATAAGCACGAACAACTTGGGTTGGCTTCCCCGGAAGGAAGGTTTTGCACTGGGGTGTGGATCATCTCTCATCATTTCTGTGTGTTCGGCTCAGGAGGGGGGAAGTTTATATTCTTCTTTCCCTTGGCGGGGACTTCCACCCCTGTTCCTCGACAGACGAGCTGCAGTGCCCTGCGGTGCTTGGAAAAGGAGCTGATGAGAGAAGAAAGGCCGGAGGATTCGTGGAAGGCAAATATGTTCCATTTTTCATCCGTTAATTCCTGCCCTTGCAAGAAGAAAACACATTTTTAAAAAGCATATTGTGGTGGGTGTTTAAATACGTCAGTTCTGCCACTGGACAGCCGCCCCAGAAGCATGCCCAGTGGTGTTTATGATGTAATTGTCGCCATGTGTTTACACACACCCATGCTCCAGCCTGCCTGCATTACGGATTTCACTTGGGGGAGGGTGTGTGCAGGGTCGATGGGTTGCTCTGGATTGAAGCACGTCAAGGCAGACTCCAAAGCCGAAGCCAGGCCCTGACTCCGAGGGGGAGTTTGAAGCACGCCCAGGGCACGCGTGACCTTGCAGGCTGTTTTGCTTGGAGTTCTTCTGGCATCAGCGCCTCTTTCTAGACTGGAGGGCGCCATCTTTACTGCTGGCTGCAGTAGAGGTAGTGGGCTGGGCTGGGGAAGAGGAACTGCTGAGCCCACCCACGCTTCGAATGCCCGACAAGGAGGCGCCTGCTTGCAGAGATCCTGAGCTGGGACCCAGCCGAGGTCAAAGCCGATAGCGCTGACAAACTGGGAAGCATACAGCAGTGCACAGGGCGGGGGGAGGGCAATTCGTCCGTTTACCCCCAAGCCTGCCCCCAACCTTAGAGGGGCCAGTGGAAGAGGCAGGACCTCTCCTCTCAGACCGACCCATGCAGAAGGGTTGAGCTGGCGCAGCACCGCTGAAGCCGTGCTCACACCAGGCCAGCACGTTCCATTCTCCACCGCATAGCGGGGAGGGCGGAAATCGGCCATCTTCCATGTCACATGGCCTTAAACAACAGGGAGCATCCGCGGGCAGTACCAAGTATCCTTGGCAGTGCTTGGGCACGCTCAGATAGCGACTCAGGACAGCTGCGGGGTGGAGAACTCCCCATCGCTAGGTTCACCGGAGCCCCACAAGAGAGCGGGTGCAGCAGCGAGCCAGAGATCCCGTGGGTGGTGTTCCCGCATCTCCCTCCCCCACAAATACTCCTTGCACTGCAGATTCATCTGCCACAAGGGAAGGTGGCTGCTCCCCCTCCACCCCGTTTTAAACAATCGCCAGTTCCTGGATATTGTGGAGCTGGCCGGCTCATGGCAGAACCCGGAACAGCCAGGGGGCTGGGAAGGAGGGAAAAACCCTTCCCTGGGGCTGCCTCTCTGAGAAGTGTCACTGAAATCCCTTTAGAGACCCCGCTCCCCGATCGGCTAGGGGTTAGGGAAGAGCAAGCCGGCAGCGGGCGATTTCTGAGACTGGCTCCTTTCTGGGCTCGGAGAAATGCACAGCCACAGGGAGGAGCAATGGCATGGGTCGGCGAAGCAACACGGGGCCCTATTCTCCCCGATACAGAGGGGAGCCATCTAGAGAAAGGAAGACTCCCGGGGGTTTCCAAGCTGTTCTCCCTCTCCATGCCCACAGGGGAGCACTGCACTCCCCAGCCCAGGGGCACTGGGGCAGAAGCAAGTGGCATCTGTTTGGATGTGTCCATCGCGCGTGCCCCTTCCAAACAGAGCAGGCTGCTCACATGGAATCTCCCCTTTCTTCAGGCGCAGGCTCCCCTCTGCACACGGGGTAGCAGAGCCCTTAGAAATGGATGCAGGATTTGGAGGAAGAGTTTCTTAATCCTTCCCCGCTACAGGACCTGCATGCAAGAGACTGGCCCTTCCTAGCCCCTCTCCAAACCTAGAACCCCAGTGGCTTTCACACAGATTAGCAGGGGAACTTTCCTGGAGGACACCCCCACGTGGCCCTCCGCTAACACTCGCTGGCCACTCAGCGCTTTGCATCCATCCTCCCAGCCCCTCTCATCTCCTCTTTCGGGACACGGACACACACACACACACGTGCACAAGCCACAGGGGAGGTGTATGACGGAGCTGGGATTGTGGGCACGTGCCGTGTGCTCTGCCCGCCAGCCCTCGGTGGCAGCATCTGAGCAAAAAGCTGCCCTCGGCAGCACCCATTCTCATCATCGGACAAGCAGCACATTAAACGCCGTCTTCCCATTTTGTAAAGCTTGTGCATTTAATAAAGAGGTCAGAGGTGACAGGACACACATGGGCAGAGCTCTAGGGAAGGGACACATGGCTGACACCTGAAGTCCAGGAGGAGACCTGCCACTCGTTCTCCCCTGGATTCCTAAGGGCTGGTCCACACTAGGGGCGGGATCGAACTAAGGTACTTCGACTTCAGCTACGCTATTCGCGTAGCTGAAGTCGAAGTACCTTAGTTCGAATTTGGCGCGCTTACCTCGCGTCCGCGCGGCGCCGCGATCAAAGTTCGCGGCTCCCACTTCGACTCCGGTAACTCCGCTCGCCCTGCAGGAGTACCGGAGTTCGAAGTAGCGCGTTCGGGGATCGACTTATCGCGTCCAGACAAGACGCGATAATTCGATCCCCGATACTTCGATGGCTACCCGCCGATTTCGGCGGGTAGTGTAGACGGGGCCTTAGAAAGGAGGAAGGGGTAAGACAGAATGGCAGTGCCCAATCCCCGGTCCCCCTACAAAACTGGGCATCTCTGCCTAAGCAGAGTTCTCCTGGAGTCACCGCTTTGCCGGACTAGCCTCCTCCTGTAACCGAGGTGCTCCCCTTTCCTGGGTAACGCGCTTATCCAGGCCATGTGTACCAAGGGAGAGGATCTCAGCCCTTTCCCCAACCCACCGGGGGAGCCCTGGCTTACAGCTGCAGCCATCTGGAGAGAACCCATCATCAATGATATTTCCCCAAGGGCAGTGGTATCTAGCCCCAGTCACGGGTCATAGCCAAAGGTGGATGTCACTGCAGAGCACTGCGGAGGGCTGGCTACCTGAACGGGAAGCTGCTGCAGCAGACGCTGTGCCACGGGGAAGATCAGACCCAGTCAGAAGGGAAAAGATGACAAATTTCAAGAGAAATATCACCACCCGCCCCCTTGTGCTCCCCCAGGGTTCACTTGGTGTAGGAAGCTGCTCAGTCTTCCAGCCAGACGGCGGCTTTCAAGGTGAAACAAGCAGATCCTGGCTAGTTACACTAACACTGAGCCAGACGGGAAACTCCTACAATCCAAGAATGAGACTGAAATGTCACATACTCCCAATTCCCTTGCACGCTTTGCCTCTGTGACATCAAATTGTCTGGCTGCCCCTTCTCCCTCCCTGTCAGCCCCGGCACCAACCCAGTCCCGGAGTCTCTATTTGGAGGTTGTGAATATGCTCTGGGATGCACCTGTCCAACACCTGGCTAGCGTCCACACCTAAGCCCCTCTCCTCCCAGCTAGAAGACTCTTTACTGGCCCTAGGAACGCTCTCCCCTTCCATTCCCACCCCCCCTCCCCCAGTGTACAACCCACCCCCCCAAAAGAAGACCATTTGATTTCAGAAGGAGAAAAGGAACCCGGGGGCCTGGTTCTTTTCAGGCAAAGGAGAGAGGTAGCTGGGAGGGGGAATAAAGCCCTTGAAATCGGAATGAACCGAGTTCTCTGTTGGAGAGTGACGTTCCCGCGGGACACACAGGGGATGTTCGGTGCAGGGCTGGAATTCAGTCAGGGAGCAGTGTGTGTACAGTGCCGTCTTTTCCCTCAACAACACCCTGCCCCGAGTGACTGACTGGAGCCAACTCTCCTGAAGCCCTTTAAGGAACTAAAACAAGCCCCTTGCCCTTGATCCTATGTGCCCCACTGGGACATGTAACATTGCTGCCCTAATGAAGAGCAGCACAGAGAGAAGGGAGGGGGAAGAATGTTTGTGACCAGTGGGGAAACCCAACCTCAGAGCACATCCTAACCCCCAACCCAGCAAACACAGTGGAAGGGACTGGCCCAACGCGTATTTGATACAGCGCCAGACTGCGGCTGTCACATGCCAGGCAGCAGGCAAATTCTCTGCATCTTCCCCTCCCACAACCCATCCCCGGGGCAGCGCAGCCTGGACAGATCTCTTCCTGCAGTTGGGTTCAGTGCAAAGAAATCAGATCAATTCAAGCTCCGCCTGCAGCTGGGGAAAGGGTGAGGAGGGGGAAGGGAGATTTTTTGGGGTGGGAGGAATGATGGGCTAATTCTTTGTCCATTAAAACCAGGAGTGAGATGCCTAACCATCTTCTCTCCTCGGCCTTAGCTGGCCAGGGGCGCAGCGATTCTTTAAAGAGAGAGTGCCCCATTTATAAGGAAAGGTCAGTGCCATTTTGTCCAAGCTCCCCGCAACTCCACCGTCCGACCCTGCGTGCCCCCGTGTGTGTGTCTGTGCGTGTGTTTTGGCAAGAGGTTGCTGAGGTTACATGATGCAGCATTTGTTCTTGTGGTTGTGAGGGTCCTTGAATCGGAGTCTCTGCTTTGGCCGGTATTTTTCCAAGTACATTAGCTGCTTGCTGTTGATGGCTCCTCTGCGCTTCCTGGAACACAAAGAGAAAGCCATGAGTGCTCCCGGGCCGGGGAGCGTCCCAGAACCAGCCCTGCACCCCGGCACTCATCTCTCAGTATCCACGCAGCAGAACCCCGAAAGACTAACAGGGCCCATGGCCAGCAAGTGGCTGTAGAGGCTCTGAGGGAAACATCACGCACCTCACAGGCTGGGAGTTCAAAGCCAGAGCGGTCGCTGCTCAATTAGTGAAGCCAGAGGGCTCGTTCCTACAAGCTGCATTCCTCCCCTGTCCTCCCTCTCGCACTCAGCTGTGCAGCAAATCCAGCTTTGACTGCAGGAGGCCTGCGTGTCTGCACCCGCGCTAACCCTGTTACCTGGGGAGTCAAGAAATATGGGATGGTGCAAACTCCTCCCGGCTGATGTTAAGCAGAGGGAAATGGAGGCTGAACAGTGCCCTAGCAGGGAGATCTATTAGGCTCTGGATTAGCCTCTCCCAGGGCAATGGTGGGAACTCTGGGGCATTTAAAACTGGACTAGTATCGATAACAGACACTGGAGAACATGGGGCTGGGCTGGCTCCGCTAACTGGATCTTCTAGTCCTAGTCCCCGATTTACTCCTCCCATTTTGAATTGCTCTGTTCTACACCCACAACGAAACCTTTCCAATGAAAATGGAGTGCGCCCGAAGGAGGAGCCTGAGCCGAAATAGCGGAGCGGGACTCATCATCTGGGGCAGGAACTGGGGATCAGACCATAGACAGAGATTGATGTACTTGGTGTTCATGGAAAACCCTCCTGCAGTCATAGCTGGTATCAGAGAAAGGGGAAAGAGAACAATCCCCATATTTGCAGTCCTAAATGGGAGCTGCAGGGCATGGAGCAGAATATATTATGAAGACTAGATTGGGATTGTAGAAGACTATAGAAACGGTGGCTAACAGCAAGTATCAGCTATGAGAAAGGATGTCTATTATAGCCTAGGCTGACTTATGACCAACAGAATGGTCAAGAATTCTTCCAGTGGAGTTCCCAGGATCCAAGAACGCCAGAGATCCGTACAGCCCTCCCCACGGCCCCCTCCCCGGAACTGCAAACTGGCAAAATAGAAACCTCGGTCATGAAAAAACCCAACCAACCAACCAGTCACAGCACGTGCGAGTTTGGTCAACTTCTTACACACATACCATGCATGACACTCGCTGCTTTCTGCGCTTGCCTTCTGATTAAGATGATTGTTGGTCTAGAAATCAACTTTTCCACTCGTCTCCTTCCTTCCTTCTTTTTAGCATTTAGTTATTTCACTGCCCAAGACCTCTGCGATCTTTGTTTCATTTACCGAGTAGCTGTCAATGCAGCAGAGCTGAAGGCTCAGCTCTTTGCCTGGGGGATCCTAGCTCTGCTAATGAACTGCTCAGGACTCCAGAATGAAGTCTGCATTAATAGGTCACTAGGAGTTTAGCAGACTAATTATTCCCTGATTCCTCTGGCCCACAACCACCAACATAGCTGGGGAAACAGCAACTGATGATGAGCAGCAAAAAAAGTGGGCTGGGTCTGCTCAGCTCTGGCTACCGATTTACACACACAGACTCCTCCTGACAGATAGCTAGACCCATGGAGCACAGGGCAGCGGGGGGGAAAGCAAACAACCCTCTCTCTGTGCAGCCAACAGGCGTGTGAGACTCGTTTTCTCCATCTCCTGTCAGTTCGGGGGAGGATAAAGCAAGAATCTGAAGGTTATTTCACCCTGCTTCCACCCAACCGCCCAGAGGAGTTCACAAGTTCATGCTGTCCCGGCCCGGCTCTGAAACAGGACTTGCCCCTCTCGTAAGCACCAGCGATTTATTCCCGGGGCACGCCAGCACGGAGCAGCAAGAGCACCGTGTCACTCTGGATATTTTATGCTGTCGATTTGCTGCTTGGCACACAGTGGAGGGGTTTATTACAGGCCACTTACTGTCTGATGAACTGAATGGCGTCTTCATACTTCATCCCGCTCTCAATCAGAGCCAGGGCTACGAGAACAGGAGCTCTGGAAAGTAATGAAGAGAGGAGTCACACTTCCTGCTTTAATTAAAGAAATGCCAGCAGCGATAAGAGCCTTTAACCAAAAAACGCCCCAAAACTCATGGACTCTTTCCAAACCTACTGTAATCACATCAACAATCCCCCCACGCTGAACCCACAGCACCACAAACGCGCACACAAAATCAACAGCGGCTCAGGTTATACAGCACACAGAGATCATACAGAAACAGACACTCTTGCATCCAGCTTCTCCTACAATAGGTTCCCAGAGCAAACCTCAGCAGCACTGTTTTAATGGCATGTTCACTGCCATTTCCCACCATATAAACTCTGGTTTTCAGGCCTTGTCATTTGGCCAAAAAATTAACTTGAGATTGGAGGTCTGAGGCGCAGCGTATCCAAGCCTATAGAAATGATGCTCCTTTTAAAGCGAGGAGGATAAAATAAAGAGAGGACAGAGCTTACAGCTATCAACTGCTCTCCCTATAAAACACAGCTTTGATTTCAGAGGAATTTGGCAAATGATTTGCAAGTAGATTAATAAAGGAAAAAAAACAAAAAACAAACAAACCAGACTGAAGTGGACTAGATACTAAGGCTACGTCTACACTACCCGCCCGGATCGGCGGGTAGAAATCGATATAGCGGGGATCGATTTATCGCGTCTCGTCTGGACGCGATACATCGATCCCCGAACGCGCTCCCATCGACTCCGTAACTCCAGCAGGGTGAGCGGAGTTAGCGGAGTCGACAGGGGAGCCGCGGACGTCGATCCCGTGCTGCGAGGACGCGAGGTAAGCGCGGGTAATTCGAAATAGGATACTTCGACTTCAGCTACGCTATTCTCGTAGCTGAAGTCGCGTATCTTATTTCGATCCCCGCCCCTAGTGTGGACCAGCCCTAAGTGTCTGAAAAGTGGCTTCTAGTTTTAACAGGGGGGAGATTTTACAAGCCACATTTACATGACAGACCTTAATACAACCTACGTCGTTGTGACACTCCAGTATGTGAATGATAGAGAATTCCAAGAGCATGTTAAAAGCTGTTGCAGATGACTGTGAGACAACCTGCACTTGGATTCCTGCTGGTTTTAAACCAAAAGAGAGATTAGTTCCCAGGCAGGACCAGGATCGAGAAGCCTTGCAAGGGAATGACAGATCACACCTCTAAATACAGGGAAGAGGTATAAAGTCACCACTCTCTTTAGCCTGCCCAGGTCGCTGATTTATGTAGTGCCTGCCTTTCCTTCCCCAGGTACCATAAGGGGCTTTAATAAGCAACGGAGTGAGCAAAAAGAACAGCTGTTATGCACTCTACCCGGTCAGACCATGGGGTGTTGGGCTGTGATCTTCAAAGCCACCTCACGGATTCAAATGCCCAATTCCCGTTACAGCCAAGTGGGTGACATCTGGGAGCTGCTACCATTGTATTTATTTAGCCACCCACACTGAGAAGCCAGGCAGAGCCCATGGGTACGGTCAAGTCCCGCTGAGGGGAAGCCAAGCTCAAAGAGCCCAGCAGCGGTGAGCAATCTCTCATCATGGTGACTAGTAGGCGGAGCTCAGAGGAGTCCCACCCCTTTCCCCCATCTCCACTATCCAGTCTGCCCCCCACCCCCCGCCAGTGCTTCAGCACAAGTTCAAATCCCACGGACTTCAATGGGATGTACCTCAGTGGTTTGCTGAATCAGGATCCTAATTTGCTTCAGCTGAGGACTGGAGACTGCTCATTCATATACACATACACACACACCCTGGCCACAGCTGCTCCCTAGGGACGCTCTCTGGATCACACCTCCGCCCTTAAAGAGAGAGGCTGTCGAGTTGAAATCCAGGGTGTTTAAAAAAACCCCTAAGGAGTTAAGATTTCTTCCACAGTTGTGTGCAGTGTTGTTGTAGCCGTGTCGGTCCCAGGATATTAGTGAGACAGGACGGGGGAAGTCAGATCTTTTATTGGATCAACTTCTGTTGGGGAAAGAGAGAAACTTTCAAGCTTGAGTCGTTCGAAGGTTTGTCTCTTTCCCCAACAGAAGTTGGTCCGATAAAAGATTTGACCTCCCCCATCTCGTCTCTCTAACCTGGCCTGGCTTCTCCTACCAGCGTCAGAACTTTTACAATCCCATTTTCTTGTTAAAAATTCCCCCCCCCTTCCTGTGTGGCTGCATGGAAGACCCTTCCCCAAACAAGAAGGGGCCCCGACAATACAGAGGCCAAGGTGAGTCCCACTCTAAGCACAGCCTGACGACAGGAACAGCCCTGCCAACCGCACAAAGGAAGAGCTGGGAAAAAGAGGGAGAATTTACCTTCCCTGCAGCTCAGAAGCTCCAGGGGACTTAGCAGTTACTTGTACCAGGAGATGTCTCCCTTTAATAAGATATTTAAATCTCGCTGTCCTTTCTCCGAGACCTACCTCCAGGGCAGCTCCTAGCTCCTTTCGAGCCCTCACTTACCGGCCCAGGCCAGCCACACAATGAACAGCCACGCAGCAGCCAGGGTCTTCGCAGAATTTTGTTTTCAGTAAGTTGAGCCAGTCTTCCACTATTTTGCTGGGAGGAGGAGCGCCGTCATCAAAGGGCCAGTCCTAATGGAAGGGCAGGTGGGGGAAGGGGAGGGAGAGCGGTTAGCGATAGGTACATAAAGTCAGAATCTTACAAACCAACACTCGGAGAGGAAGGCACTTGAAGATTCCCCCATCTCCAATTTCCCCAGGGCTGTATTTCTAAAGCACAGCATCCTCCGTACAACAGAAGGAGCCCCGTGATCCGGAGAACTGGGCTGTTCCCATCGGAGATGCTTCACCTCTTTCTGTGACTTGGTTTGCTCAGCTGTACAACGGACACATTGCTATGGATTACTACTAGACGGTATGACCTAGTGGACAGAGCACTGGACTGGGACTCAGACGAATTGGGTTCTATTCCTAGCTCTGCCCCTGACCTGCTGGGTGACCTTGGGAGAGTCACCTCCGTGACTCAGTTTCCCCGTCTGTAAAACGGGGATAATGATACTGAGCTCCTTTGTAAAGCGCGTGGAGATCTACTCCAGAGAAGGGCTGGGTCAGAGCTAGCTATGATTATTTCTAGCCTCGCAGGGGTGGGGCTGTGCGGCTCGTATTCATTCACATGCTCTGAGATCCTTGGGTGAGCTGCTGTAAATGTTTAGCAGTAAAAGCCACACACAGCTAACAAGGGGGATCCTGAGTTTCTTAGCAAGTTAAGCCTTAAGGGAGCCTTCCCCGCCGGGGTAACTTTACAGCACTGACCGAAGAAGGTAACAGACGTCACTTTCAAAGGTTCATTTCAAGGGTACGGCTCCATCTCCAAGTCTTATTGCTTCAGCTAGAGACAGCGGCCAAGCTCCTGCCTCCATAAACTCGAAACACATGCGGGGTTTGGCAGATGTTGCAGTTCACATGTTTGAGCTGAGTGTGGGTGGGAGCAGTAACTGCTGGCTCAGATGCTGCCAGCTACAGCCCCAGGGAGTGGGAACTCGGAGGAAAACAGACTTCCTTCCCGAGCCAGAAAGTTACAACTTCCGAAAGGCCCCCCCAATCCCGACCACCTGGCCTGTGTCCCGGAGACGGACACCCATCGAAGCGCAATTAAGCCACCAGTGAACGGCCAGCCCTGCCCTCTTTGGGAAAAGGGCGTGTAAGGTAAAAAGGACAGTAACGCTAAGAGGCTTCTAACCACAAGGGAGATGGATACAGATAGTGAAACCGCAATATTGCCTTGTTTAACTTGAAACAAGCACTCCCTGTCCCTACCCCCCCCCACTGCCCGTTCCTGGCTAAACAAAGGAGTTGGCAGATTCAATCTGCTTTGCAGGACTCCGTGGTGCAGATGCGACGGGTTCTAGAATTAGAGTGGGCTTAAACATCCGGCGCGGACGCTGAAATAAAGCAGCCCAGCAGACAACACACAGGCCGCGACGCAGAGGAGCAACGAAGCCACAGCCTCCCCATTCCACCACGCCCCAAGCAGCCACTGAGTGTAGCTGACAAGTAATTTATCGACACGTCAATAGTGGGTGGACTTTGGTAGGTCAGGTTACAGCCGGGGGCCCTACGGCTACTGATTCCAGACACCCAGCTTGACGCACCTGAAAGAGGCTTGATTTTTGAGGGCCGAGAGCTCAACCCTCCCCGGAAGACAGGCCCCTCTAAGTTGCCTAAAGTTTGGCACCGAACATTGAGGCCAACCAAAATCACGACTCCCTTTTGGAAATCTCATTCACGGGACATGGAATGGGCTGTCTACGTAGCCCAATAAGGCATCAGACTAGACATAAGGTGTACACTGCTAACGGTGACGCCATCGACCACAGGAACAGCTTACCTAGGACGTGATCTCAGTCTCTTGAAGTCTTTCTAAGGCCATGCAATGTCAGTTGTGGGAGGGGAGCCTGATAACAGGCGGCTGAGGGTGAGGATGGGTGAGGCAGGATGTGAGGATGTTGTAGCATAGACTGCTTGTTGCCAACTCGTTTCTCTGTATCTGTAAGTGACACAGCACACCTACCTTCCCGAGACACCATGGCCACCCTCATATGGGTCAGGGTCATCCCTGGCACGTGTCTGCCCTGTCCCCCTCGCCAACTCTTCACCTGACTCACAGTCACCCTGAACTGAGCAGAGTGAAAAGCCCTTGGTCTTGGCTTTCGCCAGATCCTGCCTGTTGCAGGCACGTGCCCAGGGCCAGAGTCTGTTTATAGATCCCTAGAGGATAAAGCCGGAAATCAAGCGTTCTGATGACCGAGCTTTAGGCGAGTCTAAACCTCACCATCAGCAGGAAGGTTTAGAAGCACACTTCCCAAGAGATTTACAGGGCAGTCCTACTCTCCAAAGAGACGGGGTGGCTGAGAATTGCAGAAATGACTAGTTATTTTAGGGTGCCCAACTTCAAGCAACTTAAAGGGTTCATAAAGTGTCAATCCTCTGGCGATCAGGCCCCGATGAAGCATCTCAAGTCCCGCACCCAAAACAAGCAGCCACTTTTGAAAAGGAGGATGCAAAGGTTTCAACAAGGGCGAAAGAGAAGGACAGTGGGGGTGCAGAGACGTGACTGAGGCCCCGAGTTGGCCTGTAGAACCTTGACTCCTTGATATGCAAGGAGAAGAGAATCCAATTTGATTCAGCAGTTGTGTAAACACAAGTTTGCATTGGTTTAGTTGTACGAGTGTGAACCTACGTGGATGCTTCTTTTTGGTTCAGAATAGCTTATTTTGGTCTAGCCGAAATCCGTTTCTAACTAACAAGCTAAACTGAAATAAACCTAGCTTATCTCAAAGTCAGAGTGTCCACACAATCTTTTGCACTGATTTAAGTTAAATAGGTTTAAAAGGGATCATATCTTTAGGTGAACTGGCTGGCTATAGACAAGCCCTCAGAGTCCTGAATATGTTTGCAAGGCTGCTGGGTGTTTTGCTTGTAAATTATTCCCACACAATACATGGGGAAACTCCAGAATGCTATTTCACCAAGCCGTATTTCAAAGCAGAGTGGCGCTGAATCCATCAGGCCAAAAGCACAACAGGCTGGGGCATTTTATGAACACAGCACTGTGTGTTCAAATAAAGCAACGTGTGGCAGATTTTCTTAAAACATTTTGACTCTTAAAAGGAGCCTCTCTTTTAATTGAATGGGCCCCCAATAGTTAAAAACCCAGGCGGTGCTTCCAAACAAAAACTTGCCCACAAATGTTCAGACAGACTTCGTAACAGATTTTACTGCAGACCAAACACTGGCGGAAGTCTGTTCTGCAACGAACTTGACTCACAAAAGCCCTGACCCTGAAAAGACTTACAGCCATGCATATAACTTTGAACTCCATGCAGCTGCTCACATGTTTAACTTAAAAGCACGTGCACTGATGGCGTTTAGCCCAGCTTTGTTCACTCTGCTATTTGCCACATTCCCTGTGTCATTTTCTCCCCCCTTTCTGAAGTATTTATTTCCTTCGCTCTTTTACCAACTCTGGTTTCACTCGTACTAAACTATTTTACACACTATCCACAGCTTGACATTTCTCTTTTCATTTGTTCATTCTATTTTGCTTTCATACCACTGCTTATTTTTTCCTTTAGTCTTTTTCTTCATATTCAGTTGTATTCCTTCAATCTGATGGGTTTTTTTTCCCTTTACTAAAAGTTTCTAAATAAACTTTTCTTAAATTGTTGTTTTGTTTTTTTCTGGAGGCTGGGGGAAGCCACACACACCAACAATTTTTCGTGATAAGTTCTGTTTTCAACAACAGGCCAAGTTTCTTCAACATGTTCTAATCAGATCTTTCACTAGAGAGCTCCAGTATAAAGTCAAAGCCGATGGGAAGACGATGTGTTGACCTATATGAAACACACATGCCTCAGAGGGTCTAAGAACGTCATCCTGGTGGACTGATCTACACGGAGGGGGATTGGTGACAAGTCTAGAGAGGCAACATGGTCCAGTGGTCAGTAAAGTGGGCTGGAGTCAGGAGATCTGGAGTCTATTCCCAGCTCTGCCAGTGACCTGTTGCATGACCCCAGGCAAGTCACTTCACCTCTTTCCCCTCTCGCCCTTGTCTACTGAGCCTGAAAGCTCTTTGGGGAAGGGACTGTATATTGCACAATGGGGCCTTGATATTGGGTGGGACCTCTAGGCGCTAGTGTAATACAAATAGAATGTAATATAGCTACTTCTGGGGTAATGGGACACTAAGGGCTGTAATGTACGAAGAGCACCTACCCCGAGGAGCAGAGTACACAAAATATCACTCTGTGTGATGCAACATTGCAAATGCAAACGACATACGGTGCAGCGCAGAAAGAATGTACGTGGGCATTAACGCCCTGTGCTGAAGTCATCACTGGTATAAGATGATAAAAAACCCTTGAGGCTTTTTTGTTTGTTTAAATCAATGACGCAATTTCAACTACCCACTGGGCATTGCTGGAGAATCGGTGCTTTGTGCATTAGGGAATCCTGCTGCCTGAGTCATCCCCTCTTTTGTGGAGGGTTGCTGTGCACTTTGAAAGCACTTTGCCTCCTCACCATGCCGAGGAAGCTGAAGTTCAGGGATGGATAGTGACCACGGTGCAGAACTTATCAGGCTGTTAAGCCTAGAGTGATTTGGGCTTAGAAGTAGTAAGTGTCAATCATACTCATTAGGCTTTAGAAAATTGGGAATACTGGACTGAAAAGCACTTAGCCTCTTGCAGGAATTCTGTACATGTCCTCAATCTGTACAGCACATGAGAGCATCCCATACCCCCTGGGAATCATAGAATATCAGGGTTGGAAGGGACCTCAGGAGGTCATTTAGTCCAACCCCCTGCTCAAAGCAGAACCAATCCCCAACTATGATTCTATGATGATTATTAAACTCGTGATGTGATTAGAACGTTGTGTGCGGAGCTCACAGGGGCCCCAAAAAGGCCTGAGATGTACTGGCACCTTCTATCTCGCTGGGGAAAGGTTCCCAACATTCCCTGCCACGTCTCTCCTCCAAAAGAGAATCAAAAGCTGCTTAAACTCCTCCTGCATGCATGTCGTGCAGAGCGTCACACGCAGGCGAGCTAGCAGAACAAAGATTTCTGCTCTTTCAGAGAGAAACCCAGTAAGCTCAACATACAAACAGGTTTGCATTGTGCAGCGCAGGGACTGGGTCTGAGCAGCGCATTAGCCTCATTGCAGGGCCCAGTAATCACCGCATCCGAATCCTACCCAGAACCAAAGCACACTGCAATTAAGCAGCTACAGATCAAGCCCATTAGTGCTTACTGCAATCACATCGCTTTCATCAGTTTTCTGAGACCGCTGAGACCACGAGACGCCCTCAGGCTCTACAGATTCAAACACGGGGCAATTCCATCTCCGTTTGAATGGCCAGTACCAATGCAACCCTCAGCCGAGCCACAACTGGACACCCTTGTTCAGTGACGTTAACATTTGCATATTGCTCCAAGCAGTGACTGCATATGGAGGTGCTCAAAAGGGAAGCGGTTCACTTAACAGTGTGTGCGCACAAGGGCTGTGTGCACTGTGGTATGTGCGTGTACACTCAACAAGCCCCATCCCTTGAGCACCCCCACCCGCAGCCACTGGGAGAGCACTGCAGAAGCAGAACCCAGACAGGAGTGCCGAAGGGTCATTATGTGCCTATAACTCAGAAGCATGCAGATTATGCACCCTAAATATATATATATATATATATATATATATATATATGAGGCAAGTTACATTCAACACTGTCCTCTGCATTGTATAGGTCAGCTCTGCCTTCCACACCAGGGATGGTGGAATCTCTCTGTGGTGCAGACCAGTAACAGATAGGCTATAGCGGAGCAGAAATGGACTGAGTTTGAGCGTATACGGTGGGGAACAGGGACCGAACGCTGTACAACATCCTCACTTAACACAGTTTGGATGGGGAAAAAGATCACCGCCCGTGCCAATGAAAGTGGGCAGCTGCCTCTTTCCCTAAGCCAGGCAGGTTGGGAGAGCTGTCTGTGACAGCTGCTCAAGTGTTTAAAAGGGAAAGCTGCTTGGGGCTTGAAGCGTGGTGGGGTACTGAAACCAAGAGGGTTTCATTGTCATTTAAAAGGATCCACTGCCCTTCCACTCCCGCCCCCTTGCTATTTATGCTGCCGTTCTATGGGCCGCTGATGGTGACGTCAGCTTCCCATCCTACCCAGCTGGTTCTGCTCCCAGCTCCGTTGTAGGAATGCTCCCCAGGCAGTGCAGGGGAGCATTGCTGTGTTCAGCCAGCCTATTATACATAGGTTAATGTGTAAAACACACCATTAAAAAAGCTGCTGCTCTGCTGCTGTTGTGAACTTTGTCTGCTATACCAGCGGGACACAAGGAAGCCCAGGGTATGGATCTGCCTTTTCTAAGGGCTGGTCCACACTAGGGGCGGGATCGAACTAAGGTACTTCGACTTCAGCTACGCTATTCGCGTAGCTGAAGTCGAAGTACCTTAGTTCGAATTTGGCGCGCTTACCTCGCGTCCGCGCGCCGCCGCGATCGAAGTTCGCGGCTCCCACGTCGACTCCGGTAACTCCGCTCGCCCNCCTGGTTTTACTTCCAAATGCCTCTTTCCCCCTCATTGGCCAGCCCTCAATTCTGGTTTAGAAGCTGACTGAGTGGCTGCTTCCAAGCTCCGAGTCATACAGCTCACTGCTTATCGCCTCTGGACAACATACCGTACTCCTGAGACACACACTACCCGTGTCCTGGTCTCCACAGGCCAGCCAACGGGTCACCCATGGAGTTCTCATGCAGCCGTGATCCCCTCAGATCCGCAAGTGCAACCTGTGAGGATCAGGAGTCCTGGCATGAGACGCTCCAGTCCCCTTGGATGAAGATGGAGTAGGACACGCCAAGACCTGTCATCTCGCCAGTCACATCTGTGTGCTACCAATAATGGCTCCTTGCCATCTGCTTTGTTTCAAGTAAGCCAGGCGTGCAGCCTTCACGCTAACCGCTAATACGGCTCTTGGATGTCAGTGTCACAGGTGGGGAACAACGTTCCCTCTAATTTTTTCCATCCACGTGCGGAATGAACTTTGTTATGTGCACCATATCGAGGTAATGTGCGGGATGTGCGCCACCAGAAGAAACAAAAAACCTAGATAATATATACATTTTTTAAAAGTTACCAGAGGGATGATTACTCCAGCCAGGACAGGTTAGGCATTTTAGAACTCACTACTCCAAGAATTAAATTTAAGCGTAGGAGAGAAATAAAAATTATGAAAGAATAAAATTACAGAGAATATATGTGCATTGTAAGAAGTACCAAGACGTAACAACAATAATAATACAAGTATGTGTTGGGAGGTGAGTGTGAAAGACAGAGACAGTGAGAGAGAGAGTGTGAGAGAGAGAGAGAGAGAGAGACACACACACGGACGTGCTGCCCCTTTAGGCAGATCGGCCCTCACCAGTCTGAAGCCTGCTTGTTCAGACACAGCAGCAGGCGCCAGCAAGCTCCCTCTGTCCTGGTCCTATCATGTTCCCTGACCCTGCTCTGTGGAGATGGAGTACGGGGGGAGGGGGACACCCTGACATCAGCGCCACCCCTCCCCGCTCTGCACAGCAAGCAGGAGGTTCCCAGGAGCAGCATGGCCATGGGGGGAGGGGCATCTGAAGCGCGCAGCACTTGATAGACTGCTGGGCGGCTGCGTAGCTTAGGGGGAACTTAGGTGAGGAACAGAACCCTTTGCATGTGCTCGCTCTCTCTCTTTTACACACACGCACACACACTCTCTTTCTGCACCCAATGTGCATACATAACTCAGTGAGAGCTACCATTTGTTCTGGAGAGAGTACATCCTAGTGCTCTTATTGTTTCAAGCACTCTACTGAGAAAGAATTTAATAGATGACCTGGCAAAGAGACCTGTAAGAACTCTGGCGTGTTACTCTCATGGCTGACCTCATCTTCAATTATTTATGATTAAAGACACAGCCTAGGCATTTAGAAGATCTATGAACATTTTTTGCTGACTGACTGTCTTGAGTACTCTCTAGCTGCCGCATCATGCAACTGCTGAGACAGCAAAAAAATAAAGCACAATTTTCATACCCTCTGGATGAGATAATACTAGCGGGTAACATGAGCAGCTTAGTTTGTCTCACGCCCTGAGGAATGGAACCTTTAAAACCCTGGATGCTTTATGGCTCCCAGTGGGGGTCATAGTAATACCATCCCCACTCAACTTGATTCTGCCTTCTTCCCTTTCCCAATTTTGAGTATGGGGATCCCTGGCACCAATCTGCAGTCTGAATTGCGTTTATTTCAGTAGGACATTGGGCGTTACCAATGGTGAGCTACAGGAGAGACCAGATCTGCCAGGCATATCATCATTTCACAGTACAGAGGTGAACGGCCGCATTTTAAGCAGTGGCCTCTACAACTGGGTACTCAGTTTCTGAGTGCTCAACCTGAGACGCCTGTGGCTTGGATTCTCAGAGTGGCTGTTGATTGCTAAGGGCCAAATGAAACCAATTGAAGCAGTGGGCACTCAGCACCTTTAACCAAACCAACTTGCCAGCGTTTCCAGTTGGATTCCAAAACTGCCAGGATTGAGCCTGGCCGACTCTCAATACCTTTGGGAATCCTCGCACACTGTCTGTGGGCATTGGGCCTGCTGTGAAGGCCCCTGGATGTAAGCAGGTACCAAACTGAATAGCTTGAACCATAATGACCTCAACTAGAAAAATAGGCTTGTAATACGAACCACAGATGGGGTTGATCCAAGCTCCCACCACCCTGCATAACAAGGCTGTTTCCCAAAATCCCGGATCTGAACACCCACAACGTTTGGGGATTAAAAAGGGCATGCAAACTTTGCATCTCAAGTCCATATCTGGAGGGAAAAATAACAAAATAAGCCACTATTTCATATGGCAGCCTTCGAATGCTGCATCCGAGACAAACCCCAGAAAGTCAATAGGTCCCGTAGCCTCCCCTTTTACAGGGTTTTTCTTTTCCCTGTAATTAAGAGCAGTTAGATTTGCTTCCAAGAAAAATTCAAGGCTTTGCTTTTTCTGGAATTGCCCTCTTGTTAAAAACACTCCTTCTCAGGCTGGTTTGGAAGCTTTAGTTACAACGCTCTGACTAAGGAGATGGAATTTTAGCTTTATTGGGTGAGAAAGGCTCAGCTGCCATTCCCACAGCTCAGACAGCTGCCAAAGCCACACAACCGGGACGTTACAGCTAAATTAAAAGCTGGGCCGGCTTTAAATGGCTCCACGATGCCCTAAAAAAAAAGAGCTAAATACACAAAGCCTAAATAAACTGTCCTCACTGTTACCTTGCTCCCTTTGCTCATACAGAATGCACACATCCTCAAGGATGTCTTTGAAAGGGGGAGCTTGCTGATCCTTAAAGCTGTCTATGTGAGGTCTGGATACAAAGCAGCAGTGCTCAGCTGCTCAAGAATCGCACCTCGCTTCCATGCAGCTGGAGACAGGGACATTAAAAGTCTCTCTCCACATTCTAGCACATTCACATTCACTCCTTCTAGCAGGTTCCAGGGAGAGAGGGAGCAAAGCGCCCGGCTTTAGAAAGAAGCAACAGGCGTCAGGATCTCAAGGTGGTTCTTTGACACTGAAAGAGAGGAGCGGAGGTTGATGCGAAGCAAGTTCGAGCTCACAGGGAAATCCAGGCTGCCCGACACTAGCACGCACCATCTGTACAGCCTGTCTGCACAAGTCCCCCTCTCCGAGGGTTAAAGCCCGGGAGTTTCCAAATGGATAAGTGCACGACCAGCCCCTGAAGGTTTCCAGAGCTTCAGTTTCCTTCTCTTTGCACCTAGCATTAGACAGCCGAGAGAAAAGGCCTGCACTAATGTCTCCCCCGTTACCCAGATTTCAGAATGGGAATGCACAGCCCAAAGGAAAAAGAGGAAGCTGGCACAAGTTCTAGTTCTGATAGCTCCTGCTTTGGTTACTTCAATTAAACCTTTAGGGCTTGAAATCTCTCTAGAAATTGTACATTTCGTGGTCACAAGGAAAGTGGACTCTGGAGGTTCATAGCAGCATCTATACAGGGATTCAACTATTACAAAGGAACGTACAACTACTGGCCTGCCAAGTGTATAAAATCCCGGAACCCAGAGCTGGTAAAGACTTGGGCAGCCTCCCTGTCAGGGCAGGATTGGTCCCTACCGCATCTCACATACCTTTGGGCCAGGCTAGTTCTCAATGTGCATTCCAAAGTATACATGAGTTAGAAACCTAAACAGAGCGCTACACTCACGCCTGCAGAGTTAAGCATTCAAGCAAGCTGGGGTCAGGCAATCTGAGCTCTCTTCCCCTCTCCAAGTACTGGCAGGGAGCTTTATTCCTCATTTCCCTCTCATGCATTGCGCGAGAGGATCACAGAGCCAGGTTCTACTGCATCAGTTTTGTGCAACTGATGAGAGGGAGCCTCAGGCCGAGGTGAACTTTGGTCCCTCCTGTCTCCTGTGTTGCTATGACTAAGGCCTGGTCAACACACAGAACCTGCACTGCTAAACAGGCACATCTTTGTGTTTAGACAAGCACTGAGCACGAAGAGGGGATTGTCTGAGTGGAGCCTGGCATAATTAGCACCGATGTAGCACTTTTCAACTTCAAAAAGCTTTACGACCGTTTAACTAATTAATCCTCGGAACACCCATCCCTGGGAAATAGATAAGTATCCCGTGTTACAGATGGGAACACACACAGGAGCGAAGTGTCCTGCCTGAAGCCATCGAAAGCATCAAGAGTCTGGGTTAGAACTCAGAGGACCAATTTTGCAAAAACAAACCTGTGTGACTGTGGACTAACAGCATCAGAGTCTAGAAGGTTACTCCATAAGAATGGCCCTACTGGGTCAGACCAGTGGTCCACCTAGCCCAGTATCCTGTCTTCTGACAGTGGCCAGTGCCAGATGCTTCATAAGGAATGAAGAGAACAGGGCAATTTAACGAGTGATCCATCCCCCGTCGTCCAGTCCCAGCTTCTGACACTCAGAGGTTTAGGGACACCCAGAGCATAGGATTGCATCCCTGACCATCTTGAGTAATAGTAATTGATGGACCTGTCCTCCATGAATGTAACTAATTCTCTTTTGAACCTAGTTATACTTTTGGCCTGCACAACATCCCCTGGCAATGAGTTCCACAGGTTAACTGTGCTTTGTGTGAAGAAGTACTTCCTTATGCTTGTTTTAAACCTCCTTCCCATTAATTTCATTAGTCTACCCCTGGCTCTTGTGTTATGTGAAAGGATAAATAACACTTCTTTACCATTCATGATTTTATAGACCTCTATGACATGCCCCCCTGATTAGTTGTCTCTTTTTTAAGCTGAACAGTGCCAGTCTTTTTTAATCTCTCATATGGAACCTGTTCCGTACTCCTAATAATTTTTGGTCCCCTTCTCTGTAATTTTTTTTTCAATTCCAATTATATCTTTTTTTGAGATGGGGCTACCAGAACTGCACACGGTATTCAAAGTGTGGGTTTACCATGGATTTAAATAGTGGCACGATGAATTTTCTGTCTTTTATTATCTATCCCTTTCCTAATGGTTCCTAAAATTCTGTTCGCTTTTTTGACTGTTTGTTGTCCAGTCACCTAGTGTTGCGAGATCCCTTCGTAACTCTTTACTGTCTGCTTTGGACTTAACTATCTTGAGTAGTTTTGTATTGTCTGCAAACTTTGCCACTTCACTGGATTACCCCTTTTTCCAGATCATTTATGAATATGTTGAACAGCACTGATTCCAGAACAGATCCTTGGGGGATGCCGCTATTTATCACTCTCCATTCGGAAAATGGACCATTTATTCCTACCCATTATTTCCTATCTTTTAATCCGTTACTGATCCATGAGAGGACCTTCTCTCTTATCCAATGAGTACCTACTTACGAGCTTTTGGTGAGGGACTTTGTCAAAGGCTTTCTGAAGGTCCAAGTACGTTATAGCCACTGGACCACCTTGTCCACATATTTGCTGACCCCCTCAAAGAATTCTAATAGATTAGTTAGACGTGATTTCCCTTTACAAAAACCATGTTGACTTTCCCCAACATATCGTGTTCATCTATGTATGATAATTCTGTTCTTTACTATAGTTTCAACCAACTTGCCTGGTAATGAAGTTAGGCTTCCCGGCCTGTAAGTGGAGCCTTTTAAAAAAAATCTGCATTACATTTGCTATCCACCAATCAGCTGGTACAGAGTCTGTTTTAAGCAATACGTTACGTACCACAGTTAGTAGTTCTGCAATTTCATATTTGAGTTCCTTCAGAACTCTTGGGTAGATACCATCTGGTCCTGGTGACTTATTTATCAATTTGTTCCAAAACCTCCTCTATTGTCACCTCAATCTGGGACAGTTCCTCAGATTTGTCACCTAAAAAGAACGGCTCAGGTGTGAGAATCAACCTCACATCCTCTGCAACAAAGACAGCTGCAAAGAATTCATTTAGCTTCTCTGCAATGGCCTTGTGTTCCTTGAGTGCTCCTTTAGCACCTCGATTGTCCAGTGCCCCCACTGATTGTTTGGCAGGCTTCTGCCTTCTGATGCACTTAAAAAAATGTGCCACTAGTTTGTGTGTCTTTTGCTAGTTACTCTTCAAATTCTTTTTTGGCCTGCCTAATTATACTTTGCATTTGACTGGCCAGAGTCTATGCTCCTTTCTGTTTTCTTCAGTAGGTTATGGCTTTCAATTTTTAAAAGATGTCTTTTTGTCTCCAACTGCCTCTTTGCTATGTTAAAAACATAAGAACGACCATACTGGGTCAGATCAATGGTCCATCTAGCCCAGTACGCTGTCTTCTGACAGCGGCCAATACCAGGTGCCCCAGAGGGAATGAACAGAACAGGTAATCATCAAGTGATCCATCCCGTTCCCCATTCCAAGCTTCTGGCAATGTTGTTTTTTGGTCCTCTTACTGTTTTAATTTTTTTTCCTAATTTGGAGTATACATGGAGTTTGAGCCTCTATTATTGTGTTTTTCAGAAGTTCCTATGCAGCTTGCAGGCATTTCACTCTCGTGACTGTTCCTTTTAATTTCTGTTTAACTAGACTCTTCATTTTTGTGTGGTTCCCCTTTTTGAAGTTAAGTGCTACTGTGGTAGATTTCTTTGCTATTTTCCCCCCACACAAGGATGTTAAATTTAATTACATTATGGTCACTATTACCGAGCAGTTCAGCTATATTCACCTCTGGGCCAGGCTCCGTTAGCCACATAGGACTAAATCAAGAATTGCCTCTCCACTTGTGGGTTTTAGGACTAGCCGCCTCAAGAAGCAGTCATTAATGGTGCCTCGAAATTTTCTCTGCATCCTGTCCTGAAGTGACATGTACCCAGTGAAATCACCCATTATTACCGAGTTTTCTGTTTTTGTAGCTCCTCTAATTTCCCTTAGTGTTTCACAATTACAGTCACCATCCTGGTGAAGTGGTCGTTAGTATATTCCTACTGCTATACTCTTATTATTCAAGCATGGAATTTCTATCCATAGAGATTCTATGGTACTGTTTGATTCATTTAAGACTTTTACTGTATTTGACTCTATTTTCTTTCAGATATAGTGCTACTCCCACTCCCTCCAGCACACTCCCACTCCCTCCTTGTTATTGCTATGTATTTTGTACACTGGTATTACCGTGTACCATTGATTATCCTCATTCCACCAAGTTTCTGTGATGCCTATTTAATCACTATCCTCATTTAATACCAGACATTTAATACCCCTCCCCCCAGAGAGGTATCCTCAGTGCGACGGGATATCATGACATCATCTGGAAAGAGAATCCCAACTATGGGATCATTTCCCTCCGCTCCAGCTTCATGTTCTTCCCCGAGACGTCCATCCTCCTCAACAGCCCAGAGGCTGTCAGACTGAGGATAGGACCGCTCTACTATGTCCTGGAAAGTCTCCTCTATGTCCCTCCCTGTCTCCCTTACTTCCTCCAGTTCAGCCACTTTGGTCTCAAGACCCCGTACTCAGTCTCTGAGGGCCATGAGCTGCTTGCACTGAATGCACACATACCTGCCTTGTGCGCAGGTGGCGTGACCACATATGCTGCATTAGTGCAATCAATTGGATAGCCCCCACTCTGCTGCTGGATTTCTGCCTGCATTATTTTTACTCTTGCAGGGATGTGCGTGTGTGTGCATTTTGGATCTATACTACCATAACAGGGTAGAGATTTCGGCCCCAGAGTCCTGTGCTCACTCCATCCATCTCTCAGAAGTGGTAACAACGTATCTATTACAGTGGTATGTTCTCCCGGAGACACACGCGCACATTAGGAGATACAAGGCAGCAGCTGATGATGAGACACTGGGTTTATTCCAGGGATAGTCAATAGGTGGACTGTGAGCCAAATCTGGACCGCCAGATGCTTTTGAACTGACCGTGATCTTTTTATTTACTTATCATCACTATTGTTGTTATTTTTGTATTATTTTCTCTGGAGTCTGGACCTTGACTATACCTTGACCAAGAAATTTGGACCTTGACAAAAAATAATTGGTTACCCCTGGTTTATTCCTTTCCCCTTTAAAGCGATCAGTATCTTTATTGCCTTTAGTCACAAAGCAACTGAATGCTCCTATCATTTTACCACTTCAAGGAAGCTATAATAGCCGCCGAACGGAAGTATGAGCTCCAAAGGCAACTGCTAGCTGAGAAGTTATTGGAAGGGTCTGTGAGGGCAACAACGCAAATATTTACAAAACAAACATATGGGAGAGACGGGGACCAACAGGTACTGCCTAAGCTTGGGCATCAATGCCTTGGGTAGAGAAAGGGCTCCCAGCGAAGGGATCTGATCCAATCATTCCCAGCACAGGGTACATCCGTCAGCACTATTACTTCAGGCTGTGACTAGCCGTCTAGGACCAATGCCTGGGTGTGGCCTGCCTCTTTCGGCCCCAAGTGGAAGCTGGGCTGCTCTGAACCCCAGCAGGGTTTGGCGTGGCCTTGGCTCTGCTGTGGTTTGTCGTTGGAAAGGGAGGATGCGGGCACTGTCTGGGAAAGGTGAGGTGGTGCTCGAGGAGAGAGGGTGTACGGTTACTCCAGAGAAGTAAGGAGAAGCGATCTAGCCTCTCTCCCCTGCACTGTAACAGGCTGGCTTCCGGAGGGCTGGCTGTGCCCAGATTCGAAAGCCTCCCGCAGCAGCTGAACTCTGGGAGAGAAACCGAAAGGGGCTACTAGAAAGGGGACACTCTGGTCAGGATCAACAGCCCTGAAGAGGCTACGTACCATTACTGTGATGCCATCCTTCTCCAGGGGAGTCTTGTCGTAGGTCACTTCGCAGACCCGCACTACCGTTGTGGCTCCGTACTTCTTCAGATCCTGGGAAGGGAAGGGGAGACCCTTTACTTACTGACACATCTTCTCTATAGCAATTCTACCAGAGGGCAGACAGGCCTCTCTTCTCACCCATGCTATTTGTGTGTCTCTCCTTCCAGATATAGACTCAGCCCGGCACTGAAACCTGTGCCAGCACAAATCACATGCTGAGCGAGTTGGGCACATGCTTCAGTGCCTTGCTGAGTCAGGACCAGGAGGTGCATGGTGGCATGCGCTGGGAGCGGTTCAGGGCTGCAAGAAGTTCTTTTACCCTCTCCTTTCTCCATTTACATTCACGATCCCCTTAATCCTCCCACCAGCCCCTCCAACATGGCTTCCCCCGACCCCTTTCCAGTGTTAGCCCTGAAAACAAAATCCTCCAACACATACAATTGCACCCGTTATGGCATAGCTTGCATGTGGTCGGAGCACAAGCCCATAAACCAAAACGCCCCAGCCATTCTGGCAGAAACCAACTCCCTGGGACCTTGGGCAAGTCAGCACCTCTGTGATGCTTTGGGGGTCCACTCAGACCAGTAAGGGGGCCTAACACCTGCCCGGTAACCTCAGGTGCCCATACGCTGTGCAGCTTTTACTGAGCCCTGACACCAGCACCATGTCCACAGCATAAAGGTCTCCCCCTGCCCTTGCATCCCCCAGTGACTCCTTCGCAGGGTGACCCCCAAAGCCCTTCGAATTCTGAGTCTCCCCCAAACTGTCTCCCCTGCAGTATCCGGTCCCTCTTGCTGAACACTGTCAGAGGTAACACCAACTTCGATGCCTCCAAAGAGCCAGTCCAGACAACAGCTTGATAGCTCAGCTGGGGTTAGACATGGCCCTTTAATACCCAGCACTGAGCTGGTCTGTGGTAAAACGGAAGTTTATTAACAAAGAACAGAGATTCAAGTGATTTCAAGCTAGCGTGAAAGAGATTCGAAAGGGCTACCAACAAAACCAAACCAGCTTCTTACTCACACCGAGTTGTTAGCATTCCCCAGCATGACTGGCTGTTCCAGCCAGGATCCACCCTCCCCTGCTATGAAATGGGGATCGTGCCACATGTCTGGCACAGGTGTCGTGAAGATCCATTCATATTTGTACAATGAGGCGGAAGAGCTACGGAGGGGCTGTGTACTGGGATGGCGAAGCCTCCTTTTCCCTACGCAGGAAAATATCTTTCTGAACATCGCTCCGGCAGGAACTTTGCAATGCGCGACCTTCCCGCGACTTCACTAGACGCTACGTTTCTCCACAGAAAGATGCGTGTCAGCAATTGAAATGTTTGTCAGCTCTGCCAACAATTAGTCTAGCGTGGATGCAGCTCAGCTGATTAAGCTTTTTGGGGCAGGGCGGGTTGTTCTGTTCTGTGTTTATACAGCACCGAGCAGAGTGGGGCTTTGGCATACTTGGGGTGACTGTAATGAGTGGCCGGGTAGTTCAGTGGTTAGAGCAGTGGACTGGGATTCAGGAAGCCTGGGTTCTATTTCCCACACTGCTACTGACCTGTCTCATGACCCTGAGCAAGTCACTTCACTGCTCCGCGCCCATTTCAGCTCTTCTGGGCAGGGAACGTCCTTTGCTCTGCGTTTGTACAGCACCTAGCCCAATGGGGCCCTGATCTTACTGGGGATCTTTAGGCATTGCCGTAATAAAATTAATAATAGTTACTGACATCTAACCCTGCTCAGAGCAAGGCTACATGACACTGTGTTCAAAGGGGCTGAGTCTCGCCTAGAGAGACTTGGACAAAAACCTTCATGTAAACAAGGTTTAAGAGGCAGACAAATGTTAAATCACAGGGCGTGAAGACAGAAAATCCGGTGTAGGCAAGAGTGGGATTTTTTCTTTTTAAGCTACAGCAAAAAAGGCTGGACACTTTCACTGCTCCTTCAAGTAGTAAACACAAGCAAGGACATTTATTTTGAATCCAAGGAGGTATGCAAAAGCCCATCTTGTTGCCCACGAAACCAATCAACATCCACGGACAACATAACCAATTCTAGGAAAATGAACGGCTCAAGACAGCACGTTGGCTTCGGTCCCAAGTGCTCAACAGAGCAATACCAGCGAGAGAATTTTTAGCTCCACGCACAGATAAAGTGAGCGCTCTCTCATCTGTCCTCGGCTACAGTGTGTTTCCGCCTGGCTCTGCATGACACATGGCTTTGCCCCAAGTGATTCCGATATGACTGCGCACTGCAAACGCTTCACCAGTTTTCCCCCGGGAATGTTTGCAGCAGACAGGAGACAACTGGTCCAATTAACAGGGCCCTGGATAGGAAGTCGGACCCGGAATCTGTTCTTGGCTCTGCCACTGACCTGCTGAGTGACCTTGGGCAAGTCCCTGTTTCCTCTCGCACTCTCTGTCTTGTCTATTTCGATGACAAACTCGCTGAAGCAAGGAATGTCTCTTGCTCTCGGTTTGTACAGTGCTAGCAAATTGGGGCCCTAATCTCAGGGTGGGGCTCTAGGTGTATTACGGCAGCGTCTCGTTAACAATAATATAGTGAAGTATAAAATCCTGCAAGTTCCCTCCTTCCCCAATGAAACGCTCGCGGTGCATAAGAGCAGGGACCCAGACACACTGTAGAGGGGAGCGATGGAAGAGAACACTACAGTATTAACTGGAGTGATGTATATCAGACACGGGAGGTAACTGTCCTGCTGTACTTGGTTCTAGTGTAGCCTCAGCTGGAGTGCTGTGTCCAGTTCTGGACACCACACTTGAGGAAAGATGTGGACAAACTGGAGAGAGTCCAGAAGAGAATAACAAAAATGATCAAAGGTTTAGAAACCTGGCCTACGAGAAAAGGTTACAAAATTGGGCATGATTAGTCTAGTGAAAAGCCGACTGAGGGGGGCCCCGATAACAGTCTTCAAATACGTTAAGGGCTGTTACAAAAAGGACGGTGATCAATTGCTCTTCATGTTCACTAAAGGTAGCACGAGAAATAATGGGCTTAATCTGCAACAAGGGAGCTTTAGATTAGATAGTATCAGAGGGGTAGCCGTGTTAGTCTGGATCTGTAAAAGCAGCAAAGAATCCTNTAGATAGTAGGAAAAACTTTCTAACTCTAAGGGTAGTTCAGCTCTGGAAGAGGCTTCCAAGGGAGATTGTGGAATCCCCATCATTGGAGGTTTCTAAGAACAGGCTGGACAAACGCCTGTCAGGGATGGTCTAGGTTTATTTGGTCCTGCCTCAGAGCAGGGGACTGGACTTGATGACTTTGAGGTCTCCTCCAGCCCTATATTTCTATGATTCGATGATCCATCCTGTCTTCTGCCAGTGCAGTTATTGCCTGTAGTATATTCCTCCAGTGCTCTGTCCAGTCCAATTTTTTAGTTGCTCAAGCAGTGGGGCTTCCACTGCATCCCTTGAGAAACATGCAGAAATATTTTGGTATAGACAGCTGTACCACTGGGGGCGGGGGGGAAAAACAGCCTCACTAGCATCTCAGGACATAAAAATGACCATCTAATAAGCACTATCCAGTGCGTTCGGCTTACTATCTATTATGCTTCTATGGTCTCCATCACCCCAGGATCTGAGCATCTCGCAATTGTGAATGTATTTATCCTCACAGCATCCTTGTGAGGTAGGGCAGTGCTCTTATCTCCACTTTACAGGAACAGAGAGACTAAGTGACTCTCCCATGGTTACAGAGGATGTCTGTGGCAGAGCAGGGAACTGAACCCAGGTGTCCCATGTCCTAGGCTTCCTTCCTAACCGTTGGACCAAGCTTTGTCCCTTTCGCTGTAAAAGTTTGTGACCACACTGTGAACATGCAATTACCCAATGTTAGGTGCTCAGAGGACTGAGCAATTTTCTTCCCCAAATGGGGGCCAAAGTCAGTGGTATTGTTTCTGTTTATATCAGGGCTGACTTTAGCCGTTAATGCTTTGCAGGTTCCTTACGATTATCACGAACATTTTCACATCATCACTGTGTTTTCTAACAAGCGCAGGTGACATCTCCTGTCATGTTTTATTGCACATCCTGAACAGCTCATTAAAAGAAATAAACCTGACAAACAAAGCTAGTCGCAGCTCAAGAGCGATGACAGCTGCATCAGATTTCAGTACAGTAAGCAGTTAGCCAGTACGCGCTCACACTTTAAGGACACGTACAATCCAATGGTGCCAGATGTGGAGCCACTGATTCTTATGAACGTCAGTGCAATACACTTTTTAAACCACTGCCAGCTTGAAATTAATTTTTGTAACCTACTCTTGGTGCAAGTAACACTGAAGATGACTATAAATAAGGATTTCTTTATCCTTTGTGCATCTGACAGCATTTTGTGTAGTTAGTTTTACTGCTTTCCTTATATTTCCAGTCAGCTGGTCTATTTCCTGTGCTGTTTGATGCTTGTCTTTCACACAGCAAGAGAGGAGAGAAAACCCTTTTAATAAAATAGAAAAAGGTAATTGTAAAACTGCAAAATCTGGTAGGGGGACACTGCGTGCGAGTAAAATTTGAAGCTACTTTAAACTTTTTTTGAAATGGACCTGATTTTAAAAGTTGACTGTGTCTCTTTAAGCAACACATGCATAACAGGAGCGCTCAGTATTGTAAAAGTGGCTATTAATACTCAACTGTAGGCATCAGAGTCTATGCCTAACACAGTAATAAAGAAGAAAAGTGACTTGATCACAGTCTAAGTGTCTACATGGGGAACAAATATTTGATAATGGGCTCTTCAATCTAGCAATCAAAGGGCTAACACGATCCAATGGCTGGAAGTTGAAGCCAAACACATTCAGACTGGAAACAAATCGTACTGTTTTGGTTTTTTTTTAAGCCGTGATGGTAATTAGCCACTGGAATAACAAGTGTCATGGTGGATTCTCCCTCACTGACAATTTTTACATCAAAGTTGGATGTTTTTCTAAAAGACCTGCTCTAGGAATTATTTTGGAGATGGTCTATGGCCTGTGCTATACAGGAGATCAGACTAGATCAGTGGTTCCCAAACTGGGGTTTATGAACCCCTGGGGGTTCGCGAAATGTTACAGAGGGTTCTCGGGGGAAAATTCCCTAATGGCGGACAGAGCTGTCCCTAGGGACCCTGGGCAGCATGGGGCCAGCTGCCCGGAGCCCTTGGACTTCCAAGAGCTAAGCAGATCAAAGCAAGCCTAGCTATCACACTGAGGAGATTTCAACTTCAAGACTCCTTATAAGAAATGGAAAGGGAGGTGGATATTTTTTGCTGTTTTTAAAATTAAATAGGCAGCTAGTATTGTTTTTAAAATTATTATGAACAATTTTAAGCTTTGTTTGTTTGCCTGGACTACTCAAGACCTGAATGCTTATGTAGGAGGAACTCTGAGTTAGCTTCTTAAATGCCTTCATGCTGTTTCACATCTGATACTCCTCGATGAAACGTAGGAGCCTTGTCTTATAACAGGCTTATTCAAAGGAAAGTGAGATCTTGAAAGAGTGTTGCCGTTTTCATAATGTAATAAAAATACTAATAACAAATAGTGTGTAATAAGCATGTCATAAAACAAATTTTATATTTCCAAGATCACTGCTTTTATAATTTATACTCCGGTAAAGGAGAAAATCCCTGGAAATATTCATTTTTAGGAGAGGGTTCACGAGACTTGACATTTTAGTGAAAGGGGGGTTCACAGGTTGTTAACGTTTGGGAACCACTGGACTAGATCTTCACAGTGGTCCCTTCTGGCCTTAGATGCTACAAATCTATGAAAGTTGGGAGCCAGACTGCAGGCAACATGATGTGGAGGCTAAACTGCACACAATCCAACTGAACCCAAAGTCCAACTGCATTTCAGTTTGTTACTCTATGCCTAAAATAAACTGTGTCTAACCACCAGTGCCCTTCTCACTTATGCAGGTGCAAGTCTTCAAAAAGAAAGAATTTAGATTTGCTTTTACAACGCTGTGCAAAAAACCTCACTTCTGATGTGAGAGATTATTCTCTATAGGTCCACCACTTGTTTCAGTTTCACTCACCAATGCAGTAAGGATTTTGCAAATTACATCGGTCACCTTCTTGACCAACCAGGCAGTATTGTTGCTATATCCCTCAAGCAATTTAGTTGGATGCTACAGGCAGTCAGAGACTTGGTCCACTTCCAGCATGGCTTATCACCTGGGGCTTGGACTGGCCTGGAACTTCGATCTGACAAAAGCAGCTAACGTACACTTTATGGAAAATCATCTGAATTGCTTCTTGCCTGAATGTGGCAAATCTACTTTCATACCAGATGCTTCACAAAGTTATGAGCAAACAGCGAACCCTAGGGAAAGGTTTATGGTGCTCTCCCTCCTCCCACCACGTCTAAAATGTTCCTCTTCCTTCTCCCTCCCACACTCACAGTACCCTCCACCCTTCAAAATCTACACGGCTCACACCTGCTTTGGTGGGTCCTTTGCACATGTGAAAAGGAAGTCTCTAGTGTCAGCAGGTTTTTGCTTCTCAGGCTCTGAAGGGATTATTTTTTCTATCTGGGACAGTTTCTTCTTTGGCTCAAATGGGCGCACCAGCCATCTCCTGGGCAGAGCATCCTCAGAGCATGTCTGTTTCTTAGTGCTTGGCATACCGAACGGCAAGCCATTGCAGCTGAGCATGCCAGCTCCAACTCATGCCTTTACCAGGATGGTGCCAAGAAACCTGAGAGGATGGTGAGAAGAGCGTGTCTAACAAGGTTTTATTGCATGCCACAAACATGGCTTGTGATTAGCCTCCTTACTTCCAACCTGTTGCAAACCTGTTGCAAAGTTGTTCAACGCCCCCTGCTTCAAGTCAGCTCTGCACGTGAAGAGTCCTGCGTACGTGTCTCTTCACGCTGTGCTGAATTCTCAAAATTCTGTTTGTGCTGCTTCCCAGCTAGCAATGACTTAACATTGAGAGCTCATGCACAGCTGACACTAACTCACACCGAACCAGTAAATAAAATGCTCTGTGGACTGTGCAAAAGAAAGAACAGTAAGCTAGCTCTTACACCATGTTTCATCTGCTCTATATGAATGCTCCACAGGTGGGCTGGTTTCAAATGGCAGATGAAGTCGGTTTGCATTTTAAATGCCTTGGGATCTTCTGGAATGGAAGATGCTGTATACATTTAAGGCGGGATATCATGTGTTCAATCAACAGAAGAACATGTGCATGTGAGCGAAGTAAACTAGACTAGGCTCAGGTCTCCTTAGGAAAACTTAGCCTTTTACATTTTGACGACCACAGAACTAAAACTCTCTCCTCGGTGGAAGAACGGGGTCAAAGCAGCATCCCTCTTTCCCCACACACGTGTGAAGCGGCGGATAATGCCAGACACACCACTTCTAATTTTACCACCCTGCACACTGCAATTACTTAATTTGCCAGTGGGATCCAGAGCCCAGACAGTGAGCTCATGAAGATTGTTATCTGTGCAGCATTACCGTCGCCTTTAGTCTGCAAAGCCTAATGAGGAACAGGAGCTGCTGGGCTGTGGCTGTGAGAATGTAATTTATTAAATTCCACAACTGGTAGGGGTGGATGGGAGGGGAGGGTGTGAGCATGTGGACAGAGATGGGAGTTTACTCTGAATGCCATGGTGATCAAGTGCTGTAACGAAGCAGTTTTGCACTCTGAATCGAACAGCAATATCGTTTGAGCTCCAGAACGTTTCAGTTCTGCCTCCAATAGAAGGTGAGGTACAAGACCAATGAACAAAGGGAGAACACGGCAGTTGAAATGTTATGGCCTGTATTACAGCACCACCTCTAGGCCCCAAATGACCAGGGACCATTTGTGCTGGGAGCTGCACATACACGTAGAGGGAGGCTGGCAGAGATGCTTAGAAGGCTGAATGCCCAATTTCCTTTCATTTTAAATCTCAGTCATAGATCTGAGTTGTAGTATAGAGGGTCCCTGCCCCAAAGCCACTACAATCCTAGCAGATAAGGCAGACCAAGGGTAAGAGGAGAAGTGACAGTATTACTGGCCCCATTTTACAGATAGGGAGTTAAGGCACAGGGAGATTAAATGACTTGCCCAGGGGCACTTAGGCAGTTTGTTGCGGAGCAGGGAACTGAACCGAGATCTCCTAAGTCCCAGTCAAACGACGGGCTACAGTTGAACTGGTGTCCCTATGAGTTCAAACCTCTATATTCTATTACCAATTCCCTGAGCCACCCCCTCACCTTTCCTGCATTTCCTTCTTACCTCTATGAAGGTGCTGAGCGTGGCATTGGTGGGGTTGTGGGTAATCAGGAACCGCATGTTTTTGTAGCACACCTCCACAGGCGCAGGCCGATTCATACGGGCCATGGTGAAGGGAGGGTGGCAGGGGGAAATAAAGAAAGAAGGACGAGAAGTAAAAAAAAACCAAAAAAACTGGAGTTTTGGGGGGGGAGGAGGGGGAAAGTAATTTAAAAAACCCCCAACACAAATGTTGTGCAAATATTCCCAGCTCTTGGGAGTGTGTTAGATCCCCCAACACACACAAAAAGCCATGTGCTTGAAGCCAAATAATAATAATAAAAAATAATAATCTCCCTTTGTAGTGTCAGTTTCCTTTGGGTGTGCAATCCAGAGCCGCAGCCCCCCCCTGCCTTCCGCGCTGTCCGGTTTCCTTGCTCCCTTCTCTAGAAAGGCCTCTGCATCGGGGAACCTCCTCGCGTGCCGTTTCGCTCCGTCACGTTACCCCATCTGGATAGGTGGAGTACTTGGGAGCAGCGACGGGGGCCCGAAGCGGATCAGGCTGTGGCAGCAGCCAGCAGAAGTTCCTTGGCTGCAAGAGCCATGCACGGGAGATTTGAATGGTTAAACCCGAGGGCACGGACCCAGGGGCAGGCGAGCCGGCAGAGACCTTTCCTCAGTGGGCACAATGTTGTGCGTGGCAATACTCAAAGCTGCTCCCCGTCACCTCCATAAATCCACAGCCAGTCACCGGCAGAGAGAGCCTGGAAGAGAGAAACATACAGGATGAAATCACTTTGGGGTTGGGATCAAGTAAGCGGAAAGCTATACCGGGCCACGTAGTGCCAAAATTAGTAGGGGACGCAGCTGCTGCGTCTGAAGCCAAAGCCTTGAGCAAAACACTTCAGGAATTGTCACACTAAGGGCCAGCAAAGGTGGACGTAATGAGATCAGATCAACTAACAGCAAACGCTCGCAATAGAAACCAGGCAGGCAAGTGGCCGGGCAGAGGGCTCCTAGCCAGGGCTCTATTCCCAGTTCTGCCCTTAGCTAAGCAGGTAACCTTGGGGAAATCACTCGGTCTATTCTCTGCCTCCGTTTAGCAATAGGCGTGCCATCGACCCAGGTCTGACGGTGCTTTGAGGCTGAGCGACTGGGACGTGTGTTTGTCAGGTGAAAGGTGTTAGAGGAACACACAAGATGCACTAGTCGCCCTGTACGTCCGCTGCAAACCCCGCTCTCTCGCGATTGTGCCACGCAGAGAAACTCGTGAATGGCTTGTCTTCTGGGAAGGCCCATTTTCAAATACTGCTAGCCAGCTGCCCGCCTCGGTCATGGGTGGCTGAGCTCTAGCACGGCCCGTTGGGATACCCCATGGGAGGGACAAGCACCGACTGAGCATCCACAGCGCTCAGCCAAGTAATTATCTGCTTGGAAAACATTCACCTGCTACTTGACCCGTGAGCGCAGGGAGCAGCTCGACAATGAAGACACCCGTCCCTTCAGACAAAGGCTCCTTCCCCTCCCCGTGCCTGATGGCAGGCCTGGGAGGCGGGGGCTAAGAGTCCAAGGCCCAGCACTGGAAATGCTCTCCCCCTCCCGCCCAGCTATACAGAGAGACACGCCCAGCACCCAGCACATGGATCTGCGAAGGCAGAGCTCAGCTCTCGGCACGGTGCTAGAAGCCCAACCGTGCTCTGAGAAAGAAGCAGGGCGGCGTTCTCCCCGTGGTGCACAGGCCCACACAGGTGGGCAAATGCCTCTACACCACCCGGGGCTTCCTTAGGACCGGCACACAGCTCATTGCGACAACACCCTGCAATTGCCTTTCACAGATGCAGATGGAACCACACTGTACCCTGCTGCCAACGGCACATGGGAATCGAGCAGCAAGTTGGGATCAGGTCCGATGACGATCACAGCAAATCCTTACCCTGGTTGGATTGGCAGGGCGATGAGGGGGAGTGTCCACTGAGGGGGCGGAGCAACTCACTGGAAAGGGGGCTTGCGTTCATCGGCTTAGCCTAGGACGGGAAGGGTGGTCAGCAGGTCACAGGTGGAAGTTAAACTGCCCGGCTTCGCTCTGAGAAGCTCACAGCAAGGCATTTCTAGCTGGCTCCATCTGAATGCGAAGGCTTCCTTATGAGAGGCACCGGCGTCTGCGCTCTAACGCAAGCCATTTCTATTAAAAAACCTGAGACAGCTGCAATGAAACCCAGCTGTCTGCTCTGTGGGGGGAAAGAGAGTGGATCCATCCCACGAGCCTTGGGAACGTGCAAGAACCACTAGCTACACCCGAGAAACAGTTACCGCATCCTCGGAGGTGGGAGGGCAGAGGTGGCACTGGGGCCTTCAGGAAGGGTTGGGGGTTTTAAGCCATCAGAGCACGGACTCGGGATTTCTTTAGCAGCTTCGCTCACCAGAACTGTCCCTGAGAAGATAACAACCTGCGCTGCCGCGTAGCTTCCCCCTGCGGGAGGAGCAGCGCAGGAAGGCAGCTGTTAGGGAAGGTCTCCCTCGCCCTGGGACAATACCATTTCTCATTTGTATGATTTAAAGGGACAGCAACAAGGGTTATACATTTCATCTGCGCTGCTATTTCCCCATTAAATCCCCCCGCCACATTTGAACACTTCCGTGCTCCAGCATACCTCTGTCCCCACATGCTGTGCCAGGAGCCCCCTATGTCTGATCCACCCTGCAACAATCCATCCTTTACAGTCAATACTGGAGCAGGATTTGAACACGCGCTTGGGTATGCCAGGACAGTATCACACGGGTCCTTTTAAAAAGGCATTTAGAAGTAAGAGCTGCTTAGTTCTTTTCATAGATCCCAAAGCACTTTACGAAGCGGCGTAAGGACTATCTGACAAACACACCAAGGTGCGGGAAGAATTGCCCCAGGACCCAATATGTTGGACTGGGAATGGAATTTAGGTCTCCTGGGTACCAGTCCAGGGCCCCGTCCCCTGCAGCATGCTGCCTCCTGAGCTGTGCTGTGATGTTCGCACGCATTTTCTAACCCAGTGGTCCCCATCCTTTTTCGTCTGGCGCCACGGAGGACCGTGGCGGCGGACGAGCATCCGCCGAAATGCCGCCGCCAAGTGGCAATGTCAATAGGCGTCGCAGTGGAAATGCCGCCGACAAGCAGCGTCATCCAGAGGCGTTGCCGCCGAAAATCGGCGACATTTCGGCGGCGACGCCTCTGGATGACGTTGCTTCTTGGCGGTATTTTGGTGGATGCTCGTCCGCCAGCCAGTACGCGGGCACACTTAGATGCCCCGGCAGGCGCCATGGCGCCTGCGGGAACCGCGTTGGGGACCCCTGATCTAACCTGTGCTAAGTACACCAGACACTTCAAACATGTTAGCTAGCATGTGTTAACCAGTATGTGCTAACAGCGCACCCTTCCCTCCTAGCCCAGACAGCCACAGGAACAATCCAGTCTCGCTCGGGACTCAGCAAAGGACAGCAGAAGAACTTACCCCACTCCCTCTGCAGACACATCTAGTGCCCCATCACCATGGTATCTAGGCCCTGCCGCCACCGCCCCACAGATACAGTGCTGCACAATTGGCCATGGCCATTACGGATGTATTGCCTGCCTGAGGCTTACGCCACAGGTCATGGTGAAAGCTCTGCGCCCTCCGGTCTCATCCAACACAGCAAGTTCTAATGTTGAGGCAGCCTGTGCGTCCAGGGGAGAAAACCAACCTAGCAAGGGAAGATGTCAAGGATTACAGCACAGGGAAAACACTGGGTCAGGGTTTCGAGTTCCTGGGGGAGGGAGCGGGAAAAGATCTCACAGGGTGGATAATTTTAAGTCCAAAGAAAAGATCAGATTCTTTAGGCCAGCAGACTCCAGATGCATCACAAAAGGCCAACGCTCCCCCTATAAGAAAGGGAGACTCCTAAATTATACCTGCCTACCAAAGGGCATTTCAAGCCTGAAGTTTTCTTCTAACTAGGTACATATATGGTCCTAACACCCTAGTATCTGAGGCCTCAATCACTGAGGGGTTTTATCTTCACAACAGGCCTGGGAGGGAGGAAGTAGCTCAACTTTACAGGGGGAAGGAAGGCAGAGAGGGTATGTCTACACAGCAAAACAAACAACCAAACAAAACTCCACCTCACCGCAGCAAGTCTCAGAGCTGACTTGGGCTTGTGCAACTAAAAAACAGCAGTGTTACCTTCCTGCTCGGGCTGGAGCTGGGCTCTGAAAGCCGGTGAGGGGCTGGGTCTCAGAGCCTGGCCTCCAGACTGAGTGGGAACATCTACGTTGCTATTTTTAGCCCAATAGCTATTGCCCCATGAGCCCGAGTCAGTTGACCGGTGTTCTGAGGCTCACTGCTGTGAGGTTTGGGGAGGTTTTTTTTTTTTGCTGTGCAGACATACCCAGAGAGACTCGGTGACTGACTTACCCTAAGTCACACAGGAAATATCTGTGCAGGGCCGGGAACTGAGCCCAGCTCGCACACCGAGTCCCCCTCCAGCTCTTCGTTACTGCCCTGGTCCCCGCAATCGGGGTTTCCCTGTCCTTTGAGTAACTCAAATAAACAAGTATCAGAGGGGTAGCCGTGTTAGTCTGGATCTGTAAAAGCAGCAAAGAGTCCTGTGGCACCTTATAGACTAACAGAGGTTTTGCAGCATGAGCTTTCGTGGGTGAATACCCACTTCTTCGGATGCAAGAGAATAAACAACAAACACGCTCTGCGTGAACGAGCCGGCTGGGGGCGATTAGCAGTAGATTCTGCCTGAGCCCTAGCCCTATTTTTAGGCAGCTGGACAGCATTTTCACAATCGCAGCGTCTGCAACTCCACTGAAAGCCACAAAGACCCCAGATATCCTGAAAAAGCTAAAGCGTCCGTTCTAACAAGCAAGATACCAAGGTGACCATCATAGAAAGAGAGGAAGGCTGCGGGACCCTGGATTCAACTCCTGAATTTGCCACGTTCCTAGTGTGACTTTAGGTAAGTCAGTCCCTTAAACTCACTTCCCCCTCTGTACACTGGGGGTACGAGCACTGGGACGTTCGATAAACACATTAGCAACTGTGAGGCACTAATATCTTGGGGCCCATATGAGTAACCAAGATAGAATGATACATGGGCTGGTTGGTCCAGGTGAAATGTCTCCTTTCACAGCCCAAAAGCCTCATCAATTACCGGGACTCCCGGGTATGAACAACGGCAGCGTTTCAGAAAGGAGCCGGACCGGTTACTGAGGCCTGCGCAGAAGGGGCTGGAACCAAAAGGTCAACAAAGGTAGATCACGCATCCCAGCCTTGCTGTCTCCAAGCGCCAGGAGCTGACAGTACCTCACTCCTGTCACTCAGCCAGGAAGGGGAGATTTGATAGGGTCTGCAGGTCCCCCCTGCGGGAGAGTCCTTTGCCAGATGGAGGGCAGCCCTGCCACGGAAGGGTTGGGGGCAGACAGAGCTGGGGACAAGGAAAAAGGGGGAGAAATTAAGGCTCTAACTGCGATGCACTGAATGCCCCCCTCTCTGCCCAAATTAAAGCAAACTAGAGGAAGGCCCTTTGCGACAGTGCTCATTCCCCTATGGATTCTCTCCTATTTGGGTCTGAGAAGGATCGTCATTAATAAATGCTTATTTAATAAAAATAAGGGTCTTCCCTCCCTTCTACATTGTTCTGCGTTTGCACAGCACTTAACACAGTGGGCTCCTACATAATGCAGCAACACAAATAAATAACAACACATTTCCTCCCAACTGGACACACGATCTCCTAGTGGAAAGCGCACTGGGCTGTAGCTGGATATAAGTAGCACACTCCCTAGTTTCCTTTCCACCGGAAATACTGTATTCCGCTCCAAAACCAAGGCCAACTTAGTTGACTCGACGGAGGAAGGATGGCCCAGTGGCTAGGGTGCTAGCATAGGACTTGGGAGACTCGGTTTAATTCCCTGCTCTGCCACAGACTCTGTGTGTGACCGTGGGCAAGTCACGAAGTCCCTCTGTGCCTCAGTTTCCTCATCTGTACAATGGGGGTAACAGCACTGCCCCACCTCACACAGGGGCACGGTGAAGATCAATACTTTAAAGATTGTGAGGTGCTCAGATAGTATGACAACGGAGGTCAGATAGATAACTTCGCCTCACCTCATCCCCCAGCTCTGGTTGATTGACACCAGCTAGACAGAGCACTTTGGGTTGTAAAGAACCACTTGTATGTGTTTCCAGGGGATACTATAAAGCACAGAAGATCAAAATTGCACAATGTGCCTGCTGAGTGCCATGTATTTCTGCTTCAAGATCATCCGGGCACGTTTAGGCTGTGGTTCAGGGGGCAGTTTGCAATTGGACAGCTAAGCAGCGGAGGGAGGGAAAGCAGTGGGGAAAAGAAAATAAACATAACCAAGAAGGAGGATTCATTTCAGCTGGCAGCTGATTTTAGTAGGGCAAGTTTGCTGGGCAGCTGGTTTGTAACAGTCTGCTAACAAAAAGCTGGGGAGGAAGGAAGGCGAGAGTAATCTCTGCCTGGATTTGCAGGATAGGCAGGAGATTAAAAACAACCAACATGCGATGTAAAGAGAGATGTCATTACCAAGTATCAGCAGTGCTAGCAATGCAAGCCATGGCAGGAAAGCAGCTCACACTCACCCCTTATTTATGGCTTGGAAAGCTGGAAGTGACCACTTTCAAAAAGTGCAGTCAACAGCTGGTGCAGCGCCGTGTCCCTGCGAGGCTCATGGGCTAGAAAACTAATCACTGCTCAGTGCAGTCACCTACTGCCCGAGATAGAAGGGAAATGGTTAAAAGCCATTTTACCCACGTTACAAGGAGAACTCTGTGCTTATCTTCTCCCTTCTGTTGGGCAAATACAACACACACACACTGCCAAGACAGAGGAGCTGCCCTAAGTGCCACCTTAGGAATACAAACGTGGAACTGGTTCCTCCGAATGCAAGTACCATCTGCCACAATTAAAGCTGATCTGAGCCGGCCGGCGCTGAGAAAAACCCTTCAGTATCAAGATATTTTGCTGTTAACCCTCTGTAATGAAACATCTGAGATTAGGGACTTTATAGCCACGTCTGGCTATGTTTCCAAGCAACAGCACGCAATTTATTACACACACGCAGGGAACAAAAGAGTATCTGAAATGTCTATCCGTATCTTACCTTTAAGTTGCTAGTATCCAAGCAAACAACACAGCAGGGTAGGAGAAACCACACACGATTTCTGCCCTGAATAACTCACTCTGCTTGTAACCAGTCAGCTTGCCCTAAGCAGCCACATGACACTGACACCGCTCAATGGTTAATGTCAAGCAAATGCACCTCTAATACTCTTAGGTCAACTAAGCTTATCCTCTCTCTCTTTTTTTGGTTCTTCAGCCTGCCTGTTCCTGAAGCATGAAATCAGAGGCGCATTCCACTTAGAAGCCTCCTGAGGAGCTGGAAACCTATTAATAAAGCTATTAGTGCATGAGAGGTAGACTGACAGCACAGAGAGTGTCCCTGTGTGCAAATAAGTAAACTGGCAGCAGCAACGTGAAACATCCAGGCTGTAAGAAGGGGCGTGAGGAATATGCCAGAGACAAACGTCAGCAATAGCCATCCTGGGGAAGGGAGAGTGCAAAGCAGTTATAACAAGCCTTTTCCTACTGAAGTATAGGTACGTGATGGATGCAGGCAGTTTCGGGAACCAGGGTTGATGAGAACTCCATAATCACTGCTGACGTGTACAGCAGCTCCAAAGACCCAGGTCTTGGGGTACATGATAAGAGGCAGCACACAACAGCTGCCCACCTGTATTGGAAAGCTGTAAAATCGATGGGGGCGGTCGGTCCATAGGGGTCTATCGAACAGTAAAGGGAGAAGATTAAGGAAAAGAAAAATGGAGCTAAAATCCCTTCCCATGGGGAAATTTCTGGCTGCGGCGCAGTCTCCCAAGAGAACTGGTAAAAGCCCCAGTGCTTCAGTGACCTCTTGAATCTGACTCATTTCAGAGGGAGAGATTCTGGAGCATTTTTCAGGCAGCCTTTAGAACAGCTCACTCCTGTGCGGGAGGATTTTCTTGTGCATTTCACAGTAAAACACATTGTTAAAGAACAGCCAGATTCAATGGCCCCTCATTTAAGCCACTGCTGCTCAACAGCCCTGAAACTAGACAGAGCCCTTGTGTATATTCCGCATGGAACAAGTGTGGAAGATTGTGAACGTGGGAGAAACGAAGGAGCTCCCTAATTTCTGTGACTCGAGGATATCCAGCATGTGGTCTACAACCTGCCTGGCTAAAGGAGACGCTCCCCACCATCCCGGCTGGACGCAGCCTCCCCATTTGATCACCCCACTCAGCCACTAGCAGACTCTTGTTCTGAAACTCGCACCTTCCCCAGGTCACAGGCTGCTTAGCTCTGCGTGGCCAGAGACTCAAAATAGAACATAAGCACATAAGTAAACTGAAACGGGAGGCAGCTGAGCAGAGCAACATCTTTCTTTGGTTCTCTCTTGGTGTAGACGCAGCACAAAAAAGCAACTGGAACGGTCACAGCGCTTCACAGCACACCTGAGGGAGGAGGCTGCTATCAGAGGCTTAACCCACTCAGTGCCATCCTCTCTACCTTTTACACTACACGAGAGACCATGCTAATGCCGCATTATCCAGCCTCCCCCGTTATTCTTTCAATTTAGCGGATGCCTCTGAAGACTGCTGACAAACATCCATGAAGGGGTTAAAGATGGAGGGAGAGGGTGATGGGCTGTTCAACTGCGGGGAAGAGAGCTAAAAGCAATTCCTGTTGTCACTGGGAGCTACGTACCCGTTATTATTAGTATTATGCAGCACCTGAGGACCCCAAGCAAGACGAGGGCCCCACTGCACTCTGCACAGTGTAAACACACATTAACAGCCCGTCTCCGCCCGCAGAGATGGACAAGATGAAGGGATGGGGGGGGAGGGGAAGAAAGGAAGTACAATCATCCCCATTTTAAAGAGGGGAAACCCAAGCACAGAAAGATGAAGGGCCAGACTGTCAAGGCAGCTCCGCACGTGGGGCGATGAACAGTTCTGGAAATCTGAGTTCTCTTGAAAAATCGGACAGTCAGCTCTCTCGAGTCCTAATCCCGTGCCTGAACCACAAGCCTATCCCTCCTCTCCTACCTAGGCTCTGTGGCGACTCAGTCAGGGCCAAGATTTCCCATGAATGGGCCTGACCCCAGACCCCCAAATCCAAACGCAGGGCCCCTAGTTTCAGCAACAGCCCTTTGAAAATCGCTGTGGCTCTCTGCAGCAGGAAGTATCCTAGCAATGCTCCCCAACACCCCGTCCACGCCCGTCCACGCACCGGCCCAGCAAGTCTCAAGTGGACAGCAAAATAAACGGACATGGAGACACAGCAGATTTCCCTCAGAATGCCACCACTTGTGAGCCCTCCCGCGACACTTACATAGCCACCTTCAGCAGGAGAGTCAAACCATCCCCTTGGCGGAAGATGACACATGGTAGCAACACTGAAATGGGAAGCAAGTTTAAATGACAGTGGGGGGAAAAGCCAAATGGCAATGGTTTTTCACTCATTGTGCGAGGCAGTCCCTACCTGAGCTGGAGTTCTCGCAGATAGAAACATAATAGCAAAGCATCTTTGCTGATGAATAATAATTGGACAGATCCCCACCCAAGGAGAAGAACCTCGGGGCAAGCGACCTCTGGGGTTTGTGGGTGTGCCCCACAGTTTGTCCAGTCTCCCCAGTGTAATGACACAACAGGAGGAGATCCTTGCCCTGCCCTGCAAACCCTCTGACGAGGCAAACCATCTTGACGTGGGGCAACATGGACCTATAAAACTGTGTCATGTTTATGCAGCACTTGGCACGTTCAAGTCAGAGCACAAATAACTGATAACTCAGGGCTCTGCTCCTATGAGATGGGGAAGGATTTACCCATCTGTGAAATGGGGATAACAGACTGAGGTTAACTGACTAGCCAATTTCCACACAGCGAGTCAGAGGCAGTGCAGAGATTAGAACCCCCACCCTCAACTCCTGCCCCAGTCCAACAGGCCACATGGCTTCTCACCCCCACTCTCCACAGAACCTCAGTGGAAATTTGGTTCCCTGCCTGGGAAACTTATTTTGTGTGAATTCCTCTGCGCTAATGTAAGGCTGTTAAGAACGGCTGTACCGGGTCAGACCAAAGGTCCATCTAGCCCAGTATCCTGTCTACCGACAGTGGCCAATGCCAGGTGCCCCAGAGGGAGTGAACCTAACAGGCAATGATCAAGTGATCTCTCTCCTGCCATCCATCTCCACCCTCTGACAAACAGAGGCTAGGGACACCATTCCTTACCCATCCTGGCTAATAGCCATTAATGGACTTAACCACCATGAATTTATCNGGCGTACCATCGATTTATATAAGGGCAATAATATATTCTCAGTCTTATTCTCTATCCCCTTTTTAATGATTCCTAACATCCTGTTTGCTTTTTTGACCGCCTCTGCACACTGCATGGACATCTTCAGAGAACTATCCATGATGACTCCAAGATCTGTTGGGGTTTTACCCTCCGAGGGCAGTACGTGGAAACCGGACAAGGCCAACCGGATACCACACTCTGTGAGAACTGTCAGCAGCCTGAAGCATTCCAGCACAATCAACGATCCCATGTCTGAACTTATCACTGTACAGTGTAAAGTTAGACTAAATGCTACCCTCTTGCTCCCTGGAGATACCACCCTGGGAGGAGCAGGAGGAGGTCTCTCCTTTGTCCAGCTAGTTTTCCAAATGCTAAGAGGGAAGGTTCCTAAACTGGCACAGAGGAACTGCATGTCTCCAGAGGAACTGAATTCCTCTTTCATTGTTGATGCCTACACCAATCTGGGATGGGGAGGAACGAGAATCTGCAAGAGAGCAATGTAAAAGGGGAGCTAAGAACATACTCCATTTGTACTGGTGACCCCTCAAAGGGCACCCAGTGACTTGCATTAAAAAAACCAAACCCATAACAAATCAGTGCTTCATGCGTCTTAACGAGAACTCTATCCCCTCTTACTACAAAGGACAGACTGGAAAGCAACGCTATGCCTTCAAGTTACAGTCTTGGCGATCTTCCCTCTAAAACGTCTAGGCCCCTGACAGGTTTCAGAACGACAATCTAGCCCATGCACTTCCAACAGATACCGGGGAGCGACGCTGCTGCAGAAACTCCGAGAACCCCTCAATAAACGTAGATGACTCAGGTCAGTTGGCTTGTCTGTGTGAAAGTCCTCACCCTGAGTAAATCAGCAGAGTTTTCCAGTGACCTCTAAGAGAATCGCAGGTAGCTACTGCTTCCCACGTTACGGCCTGAGTCAGGAAGAGAAGCAGCTCACCTCACATTTTCCCCAAAGAACCGCCACTATTGCACGGTTTGGTTCCCTACAGCATCCGCGGGGCTCAGTGAAGTTGAATTTCTAGGGAGAGGGTCCCCCTACTGCCTGAAGCCCCGAGCTTCGAGAGACGGCTTTCCCAGTCTCGCTGCAGCGAGCTCAGCACCTGGAAATGCTTCTGAAATCTTACCCAAAAGCGAGGACGCTAGCACGCCAGCCCTGGGTGTCAGGATGACAAACTCCTTCCTTGTGCGCTAGAAGGTGGACACAGTGCCCTGCAGCCAAAGTGCTACGTTCTTCTATTCGCCTCCTTTTAAAACCTTCCCGGAGGAAGCGACCTGATGAGGAGCAGATCCCCACTGTCCCCTCGGGAAGTGAAGTAGCTGAGTATCACGTTTCCGAGGGCTATTAATAACCCGTCACATCACACAGGCTTGCCCGAATCGCCCCAGTCAGGATGCAGCAGCTCTGACAGGGTTGTTTTGAAAGGAGTATCCGGTGAAAGCCCCTCTGCACTTCAGATAAGCACGGAGGAACTTCTCTTTCACTGCAGACACCTGCTTTCTATATTTAAAACCCTGCATCTGTTGAATATGTTCGGCTTGGCCGAAAACAAAGCTGTACAAGGGTACAAAGGGGTTTTTTTTGGGGGGGGGAGGGGAGTTCACATAGTGAGACAAAGCTGGACATTTCCACTAGCTCCCTGCTCCTAGGAAAAGGAGAGAAACATATAGGGCCTTTTCGTGGTCACTGCATCAGGGGAAAACAAAAAGCAAACAGCTGGCCACCATGGAAAAGAATATTGACTATTAACGGGCAAGCAACTGTTATTAATGGCTGTTAAAATCATGGGTCTTCTTCCTATTAATAGACTGATTATTATTTGCATCATACTAGTGCCCAGGCACCACAACTGTGTCAGGGCCACGTCGTGCCAGGTGCTGTATGTATGCATAGTCAGAGCTGGGCCCCTGCACCAGAGAGTTTACAGCTCGGATTTTTCCAAAAGAACTGCAAGAGAGTTAAATGCTGAAATTCCAGGGAAATTCAACGGGATTTGGATCCCTCGGGCTCCGTTGAAATCCCAGCCTAGTATTTTATTTATGACAAAACAAGCGAGTGAAACAAGCAGGAAGAGAGGACAGGCCAGCAGAAATTGAGGCATGTTTTTGCAGAGCTTAGGTGCATTCGCAAAGTTTGTAGGGGGTGTGAGCGTGTGCCCATGTGTTAGTGTATGCGTTATCGGAAGCCGTAATCGCAGCTGACCACCTGCCTATTTATTATCAGCTGGCAGGATGCTGTAGGCAGCACAGTAGAAATGAGTCTTAAGGAGGGATTTGAAGGAGGATCAGTGAGTGATCAAACTATTAACTGAGTCAACCCCAGATTTCAGTCACATTGAAAGCGATAGTGACAGCGTGAGCAGAACCATTCCCCCCACGCTGCACAGGTTCACTATAGAACTGCTAGTTGTACAATGGGAGCGTTTGGTGTTTTTACCCTGCTTGACTATAAATAGAGTTTCTCGATATCTGAGCTCACTACAACCAGGTCCAGCTGCTCTTTTTTTTACTAGGAGCTACAGGACAGCACATGCTTAGCACATATTCTCTCTGTGCTGGAACAGCTTTCGTGCACAACTAGAATGCAACTACGTTTCAAAATAGGCGAAGGATGGTCTCATAGCTAAAACACAGGACTGGGACTCAGTTCTACATGGGAACTGCCAGACTGGATCCACGGTCCAGCATGTCTCTGACAGTGGCCAGCATCACATGCTTCAGAGGAAGGTGCAAGTAACCTCACATTAAGGCAGATGTGGGATAATCTAACCTTCACATTAGGTGGTCTCCTAATCTCTAATCGATAGAGATTGGTTTAAACCCTGAAGCATGAGGTTTAATATCCCTTCCAAAACGGATGTTAGCATTATCTATAACAACTCTGGCTTCTGGGATCCATGTCAATATCCAGGCCCTTTTTTAATCTTACTAAGCTTTTGGAATGAACAACATCCTGTGGCAGTGAGTTCCACCGTGTATTTCTTTTTTTTGGTTTTCAGTCTCCCACATTTTAGTTTCACTGACCACCCCTTGTCCTTGTGTTCCCAGACAGAGAATGAAAGTTCCCAATTTACCTTATCTACACTGCTCACTCTATATCATTATGCTACTTCTTACTCATCTACTTTCTAAGATAAGCAATACCAATATTTTCCATCTCTTTTCATATGAGAGCTTTTCCTTCCCCTCTGTCCTTTCCACCACCAATTCTCCATTCCTGCTTCTGCCACAAACTTTCTGGTCAAGTTACTTCACTTCTGAGTTTTCTCATCTGTAAAATGGGGATAACATGGTCCTACTTCACAGGGAGGTGTTGAGGCTAAATTAATGTCTGGAATGCACTTTGAGGCCCTGGAATACAAGAACTATTGATTCTTAAAATGTATAGGTTGGCAGGCAAATGTGGAGTAAATTACCAATAAGTGCTGACTTCTATGATTCACCAATATTTACGGTTACAAACTGGTTACGTGCCACACCTGTCAAGCATCAACACCCCATGGGAGCATCACTGAAGACCTGCGAGAGCACAGACATAATGGTATTCTATGAGTCCTTCACTGTTTTCATTCCACATCTCTTCACGCTGTGATCATCAATTTCTAAAACTCTGGACTTTATCTGTTACAAAATCCAAAGACAGTAAGCGATAGAATTACAAGAGATACCTGCATAGCGACAGTCTGTGATTGGAAAGCTTCACTTGAGAGGATACTGCAGCATTGAAAACTACGTAGGACTTTCCGCTGGGGATTTTACATCACTATAAATGGAGCCTCTCTATACATAGAAGCCAGGACTTGTGTCTGACCAAGGTTATAAAAAGATTCTGAGTTACACTAGGAAAGTGTAAATGAATACATATACCTGATAAGAATGAAAGCCACTACCACTAGCACAAACTAAAACGAGACGAGAATACTTCTCCCACGGCTACTTTCTCCCAGTCTCCACTGGTCTCTATGTCATGGTTTCATAACTGGGATGGGAAACAGACATTTGCAAATGTAGCTGAATTTTTCTTCATGCTATACAATCCCAGGTAATGAGATTTACCGTACATTGGCTTGAAGTTTGAGACTTGGTACTGTCAGGGTTGAATCTACTGACGTTTAAATGATGTTCACCCGTTTTAAAAGTATCTTTAATTTTTGCATATGCACCTAGAAACAGAAATGCGTCAAACATTTAAAAATATTCAGCCATGAACTACTAGGATTCCCAGCAGTATTCACACTAGCAATTCTTCCCAACTTGGGCAGGATGCACACGAACAGACCAAAAAAATCATGTCACTCAATTACCTTCCTTACAACCCACACAATTTATTCACCGAGGGCCACAGGTTTATTCAGCACTTTAAAGACACATGAAAAGACAAGGAGAAGCTCAATATCGAAACACGCCAATCTCATTTTTGATAGTTTCAGAGGTTGCTACCACAACAACTTCTGGAGCTAGAAACAGTGTTAAATGTTTCACCTTTTGAAATGCTCCGTACCCAGCTCTCAAGTGGCAAGCAGTTTTATAACACTAGTGCCTCAGGAGATTTCAGCTTCTAAAGTTACACCAGAATTATAGCAGGGGAAGAAGGAAGTAAACCGAAAAAGAATGACATGAGTTATATCATGAGATATATCCCGACCTATCCATGTTCAAAGCACTTTGGCACACCAACCTCAATGCTTTCAGGACCACCAGTGTCTTCTAAATGAGCAACCAGTAAGAAAAGACTGAAATCCTTGGCAGCTCTCTTCAAGCATTCAACTCCCAGCTCAATATGGCCAAGACGCAACTTGAACACCTAAATAATCAGAAGCTATTTTGGATTTTTATCCCAAGCATTAAGACCAGCACACAGATTGAGAGAACAGAAACCTGCATTCCACAGATGAAACAATTTCTTCTTTTTAAGTATCCACAGGGTCCAGCCCTTGCTCGGACAGAGCTGCCAGTTCGCAGTCTTTATTTACTCCCTCCAGAGAGTGCTTTGCTGCAAAAAGATGATCCGTTTGTTGACAAAGTGTTAAGTAGCACGCTTCACATAAATCTCCCTATTTATTATCAAGGCTGCACGCACATTCATCAACGATTGCTGAGCACTTAGCAGCTGCTGCATTCCCCTTCAGTGTCACCACACTACTGGTGTTTATCCTTGGGCTTCACAAAGTGCTTTGACAGGCTTTTACATATGATCCACAACAGCTACTGTATATAAAACCAAGGCGACTCGGGGGGGGGGGGGGGGGGGCNTGGCCTGGTGGACAGAGCACTGGCCTGGGACCCAGGAGATCTGGGTTCTATTCCCAGCTCTGCCGCTGGCCTGCTAGATGACCTTGGGTTCATTGTGTTACTCCTGTGCCTCAGTTTCTCCATCCATAAAATGGGGCTATGATACTGATTTTCTTTGTAACACACTCTGAGATCTACTGAGGAGATGTCCTGTATAAAGAGCTAAGTATTATTATTAGTTCTACTTCCAGGTTTGCCAATCACCATAGAAACTCAGTGTTGCTATGCTATAGATGCATCTTGACCCGTATCTGAAGTAATACTTGGCAATTGCAGAGCACCATCCCATTAAGTACAAGCATTACTGTACAATACTGTACAAGCATTAGGACAGCATCTCTGAGAGACAGATAAACACATTTTACATGGAGGGGGAGAGGTTAAGGCCCTGCTTTTTGAAGTGCTGAGCACCTGCAGCTCCCTTTGAGCTCTGGGACCACTGTGGGTACTCTGTCACTTTAAAAATCGAGCCAGTAGTTCAGACACCAACTTCAACAAACCCAGCCTGACATGTCTGGCCCAAGGCCATGCCTGAAGTTACATTTAGTCAATGGGAATGGCCAGGGATAGAAGGTAGGAGTTCATGTTCTAGCCATGCTAAGAGTGCATTTTCTTGTGCCAACTATAACTCCTGGCAACTTTTATTTTTTCTTTTGTCTAAGCAGACTAATTCAGGTTTGGCCAACATATGCGCTGGACATAGAGCAGTGGTGGGCAACCTGCGGCCCGTCAGGGTAATCCGCTGGCGGGCTGCGAGAGAGTTTGTTTACATTGACCGGCCGCAGGCACGGCCGCCTGCAGCGCCCCGTGGCCGCGGTTCGCCGTTCCCAGCCAATGGGAGCGGCGGCCAGCGTGTCCCTGCGGACGGTCAATGTAAACAAACTATCTTGCGGCCCGCCAGCGGATTACCCTGATGGGCCGCATGCAGGCCGCAGGTTGCCCACCACTGACACAGAGGCTTCTCACCCACCTACAGGGTCAAGAGATTTCTTGGGCTCCCAAGTAGCTAACCCACGGCCCTCTTGCACTCCAAACATAGGCACTGCAGTAATGACAAGACACTATCAGAGCTAAATAGCCATGCAAGCCCCAGCAGAGAAGCCCACATCCGCCCACGTGCTTCTGTCCCGGGCATTAGTTAAAACAGGGACAGAAGCAGCAAGTGGCTGACCGAGTTGGAAGCAAATTCAGGGTGTTTCACTGGCTTGCAAAGAGATCCATAGACAACCTCAGGCAGTGCAAGAGTCCTGGGAAAAGCTGAGCCTCTGAGTGCAATGACTGCCAAATGCCCAAACTGGCACAACAACCCCCCTTCCATCCTGAAAATAGAGTCACCCAGAAGGTTTTCTCCAGGGAAAAGAGAATCTTCTCTTCCCAGTCACTGGCAGCGAGATTGTGAAGGAAATACAATTTCTTGTCAATCAGAACAGACCCATTCCCAGAATCTCACACCTGTATGGGAAGAATTAAGCACATTCACTATTTAAGGAGGTATTTCTATAAACCTACCCAAAAAGCCTGGCAACCTACTCATGACCTATTCTCTTAAAATAGCCCTGCCGGAGAGAGGTACAACATGACCAACTGGAGAGCTCAGAAAAGGGCGTCTCAGTGCATTATTGACATTTAAGTTGGTGGATCTCAGACTTGTCAGGTTCAGCAGACCCGTTCCATGGGGTAGCCAAGAATTCGACACGTAGACCGTCTCATTTACCCCCATCTCATTCCTGCATCAGCACACAAAGTTAAACCTGGCGGTGCCATGCTCGCCACTTCCCAGCAGAGCGGCATTTCTGACAGCTAATATTTCAGATATTGGACAGCGTCTCTGCTCCTTCCCCTCCTCCCCCGCCCACTATGCACCCCCACCGGCCTGCCTGCAGTCAGAGAAGCCGCATAAGAGATTTTGTTGTTGTTGTTGCAGAAACAGATCTTTTAGGGTGACCAGATGTCGCTCAGCTTTTGGTTCATGCCAAGAACACAGGGCTCCAGATACGCGTGGTCGAAAAGAAGAGAGCCAAGAACCCGAAGAGCAAATGTTTCCCAAGAGAAACTCACTGGCATTCTCTCCGGCAAACTGTTTTCTTTGTTTTGTTTGCTTAAAGAAAAGAGGCTAAAGCGGAGGTCCTTTAAAGAGACAGGAAAACAAATCCTGCCCAGCAGCTGAAATACTGGGTATTATCAAGATAGCAGTAAGAGACCCATTCAAAACAGTGGAGCTGCCATAATTACTATTTCCACCGATTAACCTGGAATTGATTTGAAAATGGAACCAGTTTGTTCCAGCACCTCCTTCTGACACTGCCCATCTTTACTGCCTGAAAAGAGTAGCTCACTCCTCAGCACCCTCAGTGGGGACAACTGATGCAAAGAAATATTTAGTTTCTTACAGTCTTTAATTGCTCCTTTAACGCCATCCTGCTGTGCCCACTGATTATTTTGCAGGCTTCCAGCTTCTGATACACTTAGAGGATTTCTTGTTCTTTATTTGTAATGCCTTTGGCTATTTGCTCTTCACACTCCTTAATTTTGATCTTACAGGGCATCTCTCTCAGCTTAAGTTCCTTTCTATTGACTTCATATGGGCTGGATTTCCACTTCTGAAGGAAAGCCATCTGGCTCAAACAACCTCTGAAATCTTGTCCTCTAACCCTACTCTATATTTCCCTCTTTATTTTGCTTCCTTTTCTGCTAGGGGCATGCATGCCCTGTGTGACTATCAGTGTGGGTATGAGGTCATACTATGCTAAACCCAAGGATTTTAATTTCCTCAGTGTGGATTTTTGGGTCCTTTATGACTAGCTTCCCATTTTAAAATCCTCCTTTTAAAAGTTCCATGTTCAGGGACCAGTTTCTAGGACCATCCTTCCTCAGAGGATGCTGGACTTCATTAGGTTGTGGTCCACGTTAGTTACTTAGTGCTTCAAGAACTTCTTGAGCTAGGTGAGGTGTGTTTGTGACTTAGGACCCAGTTGAGAACTGGATGGTTTTGTATTTAAGGCACTACACAAAGACTCGAGATCTGGGTTTGATTCCTGGCTCTGTCACATGCTCCCTGACTGCCTCTGGGCAAATCACTCACTTTCTCCGCCTCAGCTCCCAACTGTACAATGCAATCATCTTTCCTTTCTTCCCCCTGAACCTCCACTCCCCCTTCCTCTGTCTTGTCTATTTACAATGCAAGCTCTTTGGGGCAGGGTCTGTCTCTTACTATGCATATGCACAGGTTGCTGATCTCACTAGGTTCTGATCTGACTTGGGGGCCTCTGGCTGCAGTACAGAACTGTACGCTTGTATACGGCACTCTTCCAAGATGCAGTCATTTAAGGTAGCATTGAGAAATCGCGTCTCTAAACCATGTCCTAGCGTGACCTACAACCAGCTTATATGCTAGCAACTGAAGCTCACACATTACTGCTTTAGGAGACCAAGTTGTTCTGATCTCCCTCCACAGTGCATCCTCTCTATCCTCTTTCCCGATCTGGAGGTTGGTAGTATAACTCCAGGAGCACATCCACATTCCTACGACTTGGGTTTTGAATCCCCCTCTCCACTCAGAAGTGTCTTCTCATTAGATTTGAGATTTACAGGTAGATCCGGATGGAGGCAGCAAAACCCACAACAGCCTACATTCCTGTGAGAGCACTTGGACTCGTTTATTACCCCCAGTCCTGGCCTTCCTTTGGCAGATGCTGCATCTTCCTGGCCAAGGACCTGAACAGAACAGCTTACCCAGCCTCTGAGCAGTGCCCAGCGACCAGCCCGAGAGCTGTCTGCTGAGCAAGGAAAGAGCAGCCACCTCCCGCCCCCACACCTCAAGGAGGAAGAGATTCTTACTAACCCCGTTAAATCACAAGAATGGGTTAGTAGCAACACAGAGGGTTAGCACCCTGTTTGGCTGCCAAGTTGTGTCTGGTTAGACACAACACAGAGGCTTAGTTCTGCTGGAGCATGAACAGCTGCTTGCTGGGAACCTTGCTCCTGACACTACTTAGCAACAGCTCCCAGTAGAGCAGGGATCGCCAATCTTTGGCACGTGGCCTGCCAGGGTAACCCCCCGGCGGGCCGGGTCGGTTTGTTTACCTGCCGCATCTGTAGGTTCGGACGATTGCAGCTTCCACTGGTCCCGGTTCGCCGTCCCAGGCCAGAGGGGGCTGCGGGAAGCGGCGCGGGCTGAGCCGGTTTGTTTACCTGCCGCGTCCGCAGGTTCGGCTGATCGCGGCTCCCACTGGTTGTGGTTCGTCGTCCCATGCCAGTGGGGGCTACAGGAAGCGGCACAGGCCGAGGGATGTGCTGGCCGCCGCTTCCCGCAGCCCCCATTGGCCTGGGATGACGAACCGTGACCAGTGGGAGCCGCGATCGGCCGAACCTGCGGATGCGGCAGGTAAACAAACCGGCTCAGCCCGCGCCGCTTCCCGCAGCCCCCATTGGCCGGGGATGACGCGCGGTGACCGGTGGGCGCCGCGCTCGGCCGAACCTGCGGATGCGGCAGGTAAACAAACCGGCCCGGCCCACCAGGGGGCTTACCCTGCCAGGCCGCGTGCCAAAGGTTGCCGATCCCTGCAGTAGAGCTTTCTGCACTCCGGGCCACCTCCCTTTGCAGACTAGCTGGTGTCCCAGCAGCGTTCCCTCTGCCACAGTCCAGAGCAGGTGGAAGGTCGCAGCTTGGGTCAGCGAACAGCCCTTTTTCTGGGCCCCTGAGCATGGTGCTGGCTTCCCTGAGTCACCTAATCACTCTCAAATGGCACTGCAGCCTTTTGCTTTAACTGCCAACAGCGCTCAAACTGCACACATTATCAAGGGGTTGTATGAATATCTCAGCCAGGGAGAGGGTTTAGCCCCATTTTACAGTCAGGAAGACGAAGGAAGAAGTTAATGCCCACGTTTCCAGAAGGAACCACTAATTCTGGGTATTCGACTTGAGAAACCATGGGCCTGGCTTTCAGACACGCTGGCACCTACCACTCCCACTGGAGTCCATGGAAGCTAGAGTTGCATAGCCGCTCTGAATGTCAGGCCTTAATATATATGGAGATATACCTATCTCATAGAGCTGGAAGGGACCCCAAAGGGTCATCGAGTCCAGCCCCCTGCCTTCACTAGCAGGACCAAGTACTGATTTTGCCCCAGATCCCTAAGTGGCCCCCTCAAGGATTGAACTCACAACCCTGGGTTTAGCAGGCCAATGCACCAACTACTGAGCTATTCCTTCCCCCTTAAGATCAGTGGTCCCCAAACTGTGGGGCGTGCCCTCCTAAGGGGGCATGGAGAAACATTCGGGGAGCATGCAATGGGGCCCAGGCCACCCCCATGGTGGGTGGGGAGGGAGTGCCACGCATCCAGCCCCACTCTGCCCCCAGACCAGCACCGCCCCCAGCCTCGCTCCTCCCCCAAGCCCACTCAGACCCCAGACCCAGCCAGCCCCACAGTGGGTGGGGGGTGGAAGCACCACAATTCCAGCCCTTCTCTGCCCTCAGACCAGCTCGTCCCCAAACCCCGTTCAGCCCCCAGTCCTGCTCCGCCTTCCGGCCCTGCTCCGCCTCCAGGCCAGCTCTGCCCCCTGCCCCAGCTCCATTCCGCCCCCTGCCCCAGCTCTACTGCTGAGGAAGCCTTGGCTGTGCTAGGAGCGTCATTACATCTGTTCCCTGTAGCACTCGCAGCACCTTGCGGCAGCAGATTGAGAGGGGGAGGGTGGCTTTAGAAAAGTCAACAGCGACCCCATGTTTTGCAACATAAATCCTGGGCACATTTGCTCAGGCGGGTCTTGGTCCATTTGCACTTTGAGACAAGTCAATCCCATTCAGATTAAAAGAATGATGTTTCTATGGGCAAAGCAGGGACACACTGTTCCCTTTCATTGTTCCTATGACCTCTGGTTTTAATGGGAAAAGGAGATTTAGAAAAAGCAAGGAGGAGAAGCAAGGCGGCAAAAGTTCATCCTCAGGCACACACGTTATTCAGCACTCAGCACACAACAGAAGGGGCTTTAGGTATTTTATTAAGGTTTCCTTTTCTGCAGTTCACCCCCCTGCACAGTCTCTAACAGGAAATTTAAAAAAAACACATGTGCGATATAGGGCCCAGCAACCTCGGCTTCAGTCACAGGCATCTGAACGGGAATATGGAACGTAAGCACAGAGAACATGTGCAGCATAAACAGATTGCAGCACGTTGCTCCCACAGCGCTGGAGGGGGAGAGCGGCACAATACCGATAAGTTATATTAATATACTGCCTCGCATCCTGAAGGATCGCAGGCTGCTTCACAAAATATACACCGCTACCTCGATATAACGCCACCCGATAGAACACGAATTCGGATATAACGCGGTAAAGCAGCGCTCCGGGGGGGGCGGGGCTGCACACTCGGGTGATCAAAGCAAGTTCAATATAACATGGTTTCACCTATAACACGGTAAGATTTTTTGGCTCCCGAGGACAGCGTTATATCGAGGTAGAGGTGTATTGATGATGGACCTCAGGGGAGAGCATTCTTTGGGAACAGCGAGGAGGAGTAAACCTCTTTCGGGGCAGTGCTGTTGTGTAAGGTGACACCAAGGGGTGCATTATTGGAGCTGGGACCAGTGCCAGTGGAGTCTGCTGTATTTCACGCTGCTCCTTCTCCCCAGCCTGTGTGGGACCTGGTGGACTTCTCACAGGAGGCTTTGTGGTATCCGTTCTTATGGGAGCTCCTTCTTGGGCTTCTGCTTCAGTGTTTGGTGCAGCTCCTCCTGGTCTCTCGCAGATACTGGGAGTACTGATGCCGGATGCATTGCTGATGTTGAGATCAGCATTGCCTGTCTGCTCGATGACGCTGGCTTGTCCACTAGTAGGATTCAGGAATTTGACTCCTCGGGGTCTGATGAGACTTTCATGGACTGTTCCGGAAGAGAGAATTTCAGCTTCTTGTCTCGTGAGGTGCAAGGTCTGGCAGAGGAGGACAAGCATTCCGAGCCTCTGCTCAGAACGTGCGACTCCCCCAGGGAGAAGAAATAACTGCTGTGTCCAGCCTTCAGGGCATTTAGTCCATTGCAGGAGGGCCAGAGCTTGCAGCCTGCAGGTTTAAAGTCTGCCATGTTAAGGAGCCCTGTACTGCGTGCATGTCTGGAGGGTGGGGTCTGACTAGTAGAGCTCAGTCCCGGTGGGTCAGATTAGTTCACAGTGGTCAAATACTGGAGATGTGAAGCCTCCAGCAGGGTTTGAAGAAGTTTAGCCTGAGCTAAGACCTAGTTGACTGGACATTTTCCAGGCTCCATGTCACTGCCGGGGGTGATAAGAGGGAACTGAGGGAGGGTGGCAGCCGCCTCCTCTCTGCCTTTATGCCCTTGTACAGGAGCATGAGGCAGCACCAGACTCATATGCTTCCCCAAAGGCCACTGCTATTCAAAAACCCTCCGGGCTCCCGCGTAAGAGGTGCAGGCACACCTCCAGTGGGCTCCACACTGGTGCTTACTGGAAGAAAACCAGGGGGCCAGCTTGACTATCACCACCAGCCAACAGACTGCACCTTGTAGTATCAGGGAAAAGGAAGCGGATAACACACATGTGCATTTTGCAACTGAAGGAGCTGGAAGTAATTCTTGCCTCACTAACCCCATCTCTAGGTGTTGAACAGTAATGTGACAGAGCTCATGAGCCATCGACATTTGTGAGAAGGCAGCTCTAATCTGTGCAAAAAAGAAATCCTGTCCACCCAGCATGCTCGGCAAAGAAACAACAGCCTACAGCCACCGGTCTGCTCATATCCTTGACTGTACATCCATCCATCCTGCTGTCTGGTCCCATGCCATTTGCTGTTATCTTTAGCTTGCCACATAGCAGCACCTGGCCCCATCATTATGTGACATTCTTGTTATCCCACAGGAAAAATAAAAAAACCAACACAGCAGGAACTAAAAATGACACATCCCGTCACATCCCCAGGGCTGTCATTGGGAGCGAACAGTGTGCTGTAGTGTCTGAAAGTATCAGATTTTAAAAGAAAGCAAAAATATAAAGAAGCAAAGAGGGAAAAGAAAATTAAGAACAAAGCGCGAGGTTTTTGAGGGAGGAATATTGGTGATCAGCTGAGTCAGAATTCATGTCCAAACACAGCTGGTTGTATGCAAGAGCCTAAACCAGCATGGATTCAACAAGGAGATAAGCATGCTTAAGCATGAACTTTATACTGTTAATGTTGAGACCGGCCGATTGCCTTGTCCCACTTTAAATACTGTCTCAATAATTATTTGCAAGTCACCAACCCTGGGCTGCAAAGATTGACAGTGTCATAAACGACGCTTCAGCCATAACAGCTGCTGTCAGCAGGAGTTCTAAGAAATGTCGCTTTTAATTAAAAACATCGTTTTGAAATACACTGCACAACTTCTACATGTGAAGAGAGGTTTTACCCACCGCGGGCGTGAGATGCCAAGCAGAGCCGAAGGGGCACGGCTTTCCTTCCAGCCTGGAAGGTCAGCCACAAGATCATGCGTGCACAAAAGGTGCCAGGTATTCTTAAAAGGGGTATGCAGAGAGTCCAGTCTTGTTTCAATTGCGTTAGCAACTTTCCTGGGCTTCTGGGAAACAACTGCATGGAACAGAGCTCTATATTGCAATGCCCAAGGCACCACTCTGTTTTCACTTGGTTGTCTAATACCATGGCAGAGGTTTTCAAGAGCGACTAGTGATGTTGGGTATCAGTTTTTGGATGCTCGATTAGAGACACTTTAAAGGGGCCCAATTTTCAGAGGGTAAAGTGCTCAGCACTTGCTGAAAATCAGGTCCCTTTCGAGGCATTTCAAACTGGGCCCATGAAAGTCACTAGTCGCCTCCTGAATTCCAGTCCTGTGTTCTAACCCCTACCACACTGCTGCCCCCCAAAAAAGGCATGTCCAGCTAGGGTGATCAGACAGCAAATGTGAAAAATTGGGATGGGGGTGGGGGGTAATAGGAGCCTATATAAGAAAAAGACCCAAAAATCAGGACTGTCCCTATAAAATCGGGACATCTGGTCTCCCTATGTCCAGCCAACATGTTGTTATTAGGAGGCAGAGCTGGAGCAGTATAATGTTTGGGACATTAAAACAGGAGTGATGCAAAAGGACTTCTTCCTTCTCTCCAATAAAACCCGAAGCCTCTGCCCATGTTTTAGCTGGTTCCAACTGAACTGCAGCCAAAGCACACGAAGGTACAATAAATGTGCTCCAAGTGCTCACGAAAGGCTCGAATACAGCTCTGCACAGCCTTTGGAAAAACTACAGTGCAGCATTTACAGGACTTGCATCACATCAGTTGCATCAAAATTCTGTTAGAGAAACGAACAAGGTCTCGCGAACTGCTGAGAACGAATACTCTGCAATGCGTTTCGGGAGCGGAGCTTCACTAGGAACCTTTTACCACCGTCATCGGGTAGCAAATGTCAGACATGTGATCCCTATTCTATACGCATTCAATATTTTTTACTGGCTTTGATCCATTGCTGCCAGTAATCTGGATTCGGTGGGAACTGATTGCATTTGAGAAAAACATACTAATTTCCCACAAGGTCTAATTTTCCGGGGAAGCATTTCAACTATTTTGGCAAATCCATGTTCTGGCAATTCAGTACTAGTCCATAAATTCTTAATGGGTTTTCAATCACAATTCATCCCGGCAATACAAGCTGCAATACCGATTACCATATTAAGCATGACAGAACAATGTCAAAAGGATTTTTCAAGCAATATTAATAACCTGTCAAGTGACTAAATCTCCTTCCCACTCAAGAGCTACAGGGGATCTGGATGCTGCAAAGGAACATGCAGTAAATAACCTTTTGGAGGAGGACAGCTTATCCCCAGCCTAGGTGTCCCTTGGCTTTCAGACTCTTGCACGGCACAGATCCAACCAGTTGCTCAATCTGACAAGGCTCAAACAAGGAAATCTGAAGGGAGGGCTCTACAGGGAGCTTTGTGTGGCCTAGCAGATAGAGAACCGGACTGGGAGGCAGGATTCTAGTCCCAGCTCTACCACTGACCTTGGGCAAGTCACTTAACCACCCTGTGCTTTGCATCCCCTCCTGCCCTCTCTCTACCTTGTCTATTTAGATTATAAGATGTTGGAGGAAGGGACAGTCTCTCACTATATACACATGCATAGTCTCTAGCATAATGGGGCCCGGCCCTCAGGTGCCACCTCGAGACACTGCTCTAACATAAACCACAAAAGGAGAGCAATTGCTTTACAGCATAAGCAACCCTTCCTAGCACCTTAGTTTCATAGAATCATAGGACTGGAAGGGACCTCGAGAGGTCATCTAGTCCAGTCCTCTGCACTCAAGGCAGGACTAAGTATTATCTAGACCAGGGGTAGGCAACCTATGGCACGCGTGCCGAAGGCGGCACACAAGCTGATTTTCAGCGGCACTCACACTGCTCGGGTCCTGGCCACTGGTCCGGGGCGCTCTGCATTTTAATTTAATTTTAAATGAAGCTTCTTAAACATTTTAAAAATCTTATTTACTTGACATACAACAAGTTTAGTTATATATTATAGACTTATAGAAAGAGACCTTCTAAAAATGTTAAAATGTATGACTGGCACGCGAAACCTTAAATTAGAGTGAATAAATGAAGACTCGGCACACCGCTTCTGAAAGGTTGCCGACCCCTGATCTAGACCATCCCTGACAGGTGTTTGTCTAACCTGCTCTTAAAAATCCCCAATGATGGAGATTCCACAACCTCCCTAGGCAATTTATTCCAGTGCTTAGCTACCCTGACAGTTAGGAAGTTTTTCCTAATGTCCAACCTAAACTGCCCTTGCTGCAATTTAAGCCCATTGCTTCTTGTCCCATCCTCAGAGGTTAAGAAGAACAATTTTTCCTCCTCCTCCTCCTCGTAACAACCTTCATGATTCACCATTATCCATAATAAAGATAAAAGAGCAACAGGGAGAGATCAGTGCCAGGCGACTGTCCCGAGCACGGGGCAGGGGAGCAGGAATCACCGTGGAGCAAATTATGGTCTGGGGCTGAGAGCCATGACTCTGTTCTTAAGCCACTTCAATCCTCGGTGCTTCGGTTTCCCCATTAGTCAAATCGGGATAATGCTTACCCCACCTTTCTAACACGGTTGAAGATTTTAAGGATACAAAATGTCACTGAGTGCAAAGCACTATTAGTAATAATAATAATAATAATCCTGATTTAACCAGCCTTCTAGGCTAGTGTCCACTCAAGCACCAGTGGACAGTAATTGCTCCAGAAAGAGACACTACAATGGGATCCAAAAAGAACGTACCACAGATTAACTGATTACGGCTTGAAACATGCACCTTTTTTCCTAGTGAAGACACAATCCAAGACTTCCTGACTATCAATACTATGCAATGATGTGACCCTTTGGAACTTCACAGCAGCAGAGGTAATAGAAAACAGGGCCTTCCTGCTCCACAGCTGTAGCTCTTTAATGGCTGAGATAAAGGAGAATCTCTTTTAGCTGCAAGCTGTATAGGATCTTGGAAGCTGCGGAGCAATTCTGATTTCATCCAGCAGAGGGCAGCGTACACACTACCAGACCTAGTATACGCCCGTGAGTAATGTTTAACGTACCAGCCTTTCACCTCCTGGGTTCCAAAGAGGAAGAGTGGAGTCACAGCACAGGGCTGTGTAAATGGGAATGGGTGCAGTGCTGTTACATCTAGCTAGGCCGGACGCGAAACACACATGGGTCGGTGTTTGTGGACCTGCCACATCCCCAGGTGACACAATAAGGCATGCTTTGCTGCCTGGCTTCGGCAGAAACACATAGCAAAGGACGTTGGCAGATCAGTGCCAAGGCACTGCGCGCATGTCAGAAGCGTACGTCTCTTGTCCTTTTAGTCACATAGCTAGGGCCAAGGGGTCCAGGTACAGAGCACTGAATTCAGCCTGATTTCAACGTGAGGACATAGACCCAAAGGGGGTTTTAACCACAAAGAACTGCCTACCATAATACCCCTCCAAGTATAACCCGGGTATGTGTTATAAATACCACCCCACACATACGCCGTGTGGACGCATGCAGCATATGAATTAGCTCACAGCTGGTTGCAACCTTCCTACCTTGCCGTGGCTTGTACGCTCACAACCCTCAGCTAAGAGCACACTGAGGCAGCTCTATTAGGCTACCAGCGGTTCTCAAACTGTAGGCTGGGACCCCAAAGCGGGTTGCAACCCTGTCATAATGGGGTCGCCAGGGCTGGCATTAGACTTGCTGGGGCGCGGGGTCGAAGCCACAGCCCAAGCCCCACCCCCAGGGCGGTGGGGCTCAGGTTACAACCCTTTCCTGCCCCTCCCTCCCACGGCGGCGGGGCTCCAGCTTCAGTCCCTCTTCCTGGGGTTGTGCAGTAATTGTTGTCAGGAGGGTGTCACGGTGCAACGAAGTTTGAGAACCGCTGGAGAAAGCCCCCACCTGTTGTATTGAGCAACATTCCTGGGCTGTCCCAGCAGCATTATGCTAAAGAGCTTCAACCTGCAGCATAGAGAGATGGACAGCTAAGAATAGAGGAGCAATGCAACACCTTGTGCTGTGGGATGTTGTAGAATCCCCCATCATTGGAGCTATTCCATGACTGGACCATAGACAGCAGTAGGTATACTACTGACATCCCTCTAGCAGCGAGGGTTCAGGGACGATACTGCCAAGAGTCAGGAGGATGGGCCAGCTGACCAACTAGACTGCTCTTCTGATCCACCCAATTTATATGAATAGCATTAATTCCTCCTACCTGAGACTCAGCCTTTAATTCCTAACACGGTTTCAGAGCAGGGTAAAAGGGTTCAGGTGCAAAACCAGTACGCAACAACAGAGGGAAATGGGGGTGCAGGGTGTCAAACCAAAGACAAGTTCAAGCCCAACTCACCTCGGCTGCGTCTGTACCTTTCAGAAATCCAACCAGCAGTTTTGGAGTCTCAGGCAAGGCAGGCAGCCACAAAAAACCCCGCTCCGTCAGGTTGCTTCCAGCTCACTGGGTATTTAACATTCTGCACAGAGCGATGGCATGAGCCTGCTGCGATCTGGTTTCAACACTGGGTTTTGCTTTTAATTTACATAGGCAGAAGCATTAATTTTCAAGTCTGCACTGTCTGAAGCTCCGGAACACAAATGGCTTTTTTCAAAAGGCTCCCCCAAAGAAACACATATTAAGCAAATTGCAATTTACATTTTGCCACAAGCATCTTTTGCTGAAACCTCAACTGTCAGTAATTGTAGGATACATGAGTGATAAGTGGGCGTTATCAAGCGCTTTTATGAGTAAGTCTCATTAACCCTTTGCTTGTCTCCTGAAGGAGGTTGTTTAAGGACTGCATTACTTAAAACAAAGAGCTGCGTTTGTCCCAGTTCTGCTACTTGCAGCTTGACCTTGAAGAAGCCAATTAACTGCTCGATACCTCAATTTACCCATCTGTAAAAGGGGTATAAATGATATTTTTCCCAAGCGGGATGGTGCAAGTAGAGCTAATAGATTTTAATGACAATTTAGCCATCAAGTTTACCCTTATTTTGTGCTGGTAATTCACCTACAAACAGAGCATGATGTATTAATTTATTCTCCATTCAAAACTGATCAATGGTTTATTCAAAGAAATATCAGCCTATAGATTGTTCACAAACTGTTTGCAGCGGATAGGCAAGTTGTGTGACTGGTCACCTAATTCACTTGGCATTAAGGTTGCCAACATGGTCTTTCAAAAATACAGGACATGCATGACAGAGGGGTGGCCAGGCCAAATCCGAGTGGTGTTGCAACCCTGTGCACTAGGTCACAACACCACTCAAATTTGGCCCACCTGCCCCTCTGTCAGCCTTCTAAAGCAATACGAGACTCCTTTTATTCTGTATTTTAACCAGAGGTGTAGTGCTGCCGGAAACCTGATTTTTTATGTAAGTAGAGGACACCCCTAATGGGACTGTTGGCAATCTTACATGGCATCCATTCCCCAATGGAATGATCTAACCTTTATGTACTAATTTTGTTTCTGCCCCAAATGAATTTTGGTTAGTCATTAAATAACTTTCTTTTCTGAATTAAACCCGGGCCTGAAATTTGACCTTCAAACACGCTTGTAAGAACAAGAGCTCACTCAAATGTCCGTGAAAAAGGTGGATGCAACAAAGCTGACTCCGAGGAAGTTTCTGAAAAGAGTTAGCAAATACTCCTCTGCACTCTTTGCCCAGGTCTAGCTACACGGCTCAGTTTGAGTGAAACACTTTAAGGTCCTCGGTTTCAAGGCCTTATTACTGCAAATTTTTATTACTATACTAAAACCAGAGCCTACACAAACTCAGATCTGCCTCTTGTTATGAGCAAGAGAGAAACTGACGGCCCAGCCCAGTTCCTTGAAGGAACATAGCAGGGGGCTGTGGCAACATAGACGCAGAGCTGTTTCGGCAGAAGCTCAGTAACCTTTGTGTGTTTGTAGACACACACCCATTGTGAAACACGGGGATGCACACAGGACAGAGACTGAAAACACAAAGTAAATCAGTGGGGCAGGCTGCTTCCGACTGATGGAGACTAACCATATTCCCAGCCAGACTCGGGCTGGTGAGGAGAAGACCACCTGTAGTGAATGCTTCTGTAAACAGATGGGATTGGGTTGTACCCTTGGACGTCAACAGATTCTGGCAGACAGACAAGGGGAAATAAAGGACTCTTGGCCAATAAAAAGATTCCTTAGTTCTAGTCCCTGAGTGTTCAAATCGGAAGTTACCAAGAAAGCCCGGGGGGGGAGCCTGCTAAGGAACCAGGATCCATACGATATAAGGGTTTGCAGATTTACTCAACTACACTGAAGCAGCATTCAGAGCACTAGAAATGTACTCTAGATCCCCTGCACCGCTAACGAGGCAGGATTTTGCTGTCGGCACTAGCTAAAGATTTGGAGCAGTAATGCTGGAAAAAGCCCATTGCAGTAATCAAACCATGAATCACCATGAGGGGGCGGGGGGGGGTTGAGAGACTGCCAAAGGAAAACTGAGAAGACGCTCCTGCCTACTGCCCCAACCTGGGAATCCTGGTAGGGTCGTCCTGCTCATTAAGAACTCCTAATCTGCATGCCTCTGACAGCGATCTGCAACGCAAGTCGCTCATTACAGGTGCGCCAGCTCATTTAGGGAAGATACAATATTTACTACATGGCTTGTGGAAAATGAGAAGCCTCAAACAAAGCACATAGCCAGAGATTTTCCTCCATCTCTGATTTACCGTTTTAAACCCTCTGCGCACATGCAGCTAACTCACAACCAAGCCACCCTCATCTCCCGGGAGCTGCTGTTCCCCTCTGCCGCGGCAACGCGTGAATAAGACGGGCTGTGGAACTGCCAAAGGACGTGTTACCGCCATTTGACAGCTTCAGCACCAAGGTGCAAGGTGAAGCGTTAAAGAAGTGCTTCGGTCCCAATTTGAAAAGTGACTTAAGAGACCGGGCCAGAGTAGATGACACTGCCTGTCCCGGCCCCCACATCACTCACCCAAGGTCACAATGGCAGCCCGTGTCGCAGCCCGGAACTGAACTCCCAGCCGAAACCTCACCCCAGGGCCCCATCCACGAGATCACCCTTCAGACCTCGACTGGGGAACGTGATTCCTCTGACCGAGCTTGCATTCGTGAGCCTTCCAAACAGCCTGCAAGACCCACCTTGGCGCCCTGGTATTTGGGGAAGAGGCTGTCACACGTGGAGAGGTTGGCACTGGATAACTGTGGGGCTCGGCACCGATGGCGGGAGGAGGCGGGTGCTTTGTTAGAAGATCGGATGGCAAGGGTGCCCAGAGGAGGGGGGGATGGGAGCCTCTGGGCTGGACAGACATCTGCACTGTATGAACCGAAAGCCAAATTTAAGTTCACCGCAGCACCGACTGGAGAAAGGCACAGCATGGACAGGTCCTCTGCATTCTCCCAGGTGCACACACCTCAGCGCCGGTCTCTTGGGACCCTGGTTCCCATGGTCTCCTGTTCCTCCTGGACAGAGGCTGCCAGTCAAGCCCATTTACATGAGTTCCACACAGCCAAGCAGGATGAGACCACAAGACTCACTTTCACTTGTAAAATGAACCGACACCGCTACAGCCCAGGTGTAGAGAGCAGGTCCGGCTCTAGGTTTTTTGCCGCCCAAATTTTTGGCTGCCCCCCACCTGAGCCCTGGGCTCTCACCCCTCCTCCCCCCCCAACCAGTGCCCTCCCCCACCCGCATGCCCTGCCGCCCCAGCCCTGGGCTCCCCCCCACCAATGCTGACTCTGCCCGCTCCCCCCTCGCCTCCAGCCGGTCCGGTGCTGGCAGGGTTGGGGTAAGCAGCGGGGCACCCGGGCCGCGCCTCAGCCCAGGGTCCCTCCAGCCAGGGCTCCCGCCTCCAGGACTAACCGGGACCCGGGAGGGCAGAGCCGGGGGACCGCCCCAGCAGGGGGCTGAGGAGCTGGGCAGGGCAGCCCCAGAGGGAGCAGAGCCCCGGAGAGCGGGACGCGGGCCCCGCACGGCAGCGCCCCACCCTCTATGGCCCCGCTGCTGCTGCTGCTTCTTGCCATCCTGCCGCAGTCCCTGGGTTGCTCGGCCCACTTCGCTCAGCCTCGGCTGCGGCGCTAGGGGGCGGCCGCCCTGTGCCCCGCGGGGCGTCCCCCAGTCCAAGTGTCCCCCGCTCGGAGCCTGCCCGGCCCAGCCACAAGGTGCGGGCGCTGCTCCCCCACGGTGCGAACCGCAGCGGCCCCAGGGCACCCTCCGTGCACGAGGCGCTGCTGCTACCAGGGCCGGCTCTAGGCTTTTGCCGCCCGAAGCAACAAAAAACAAACAAACAAAAAAAAGTTGCCGGAATGCCGCCCCTGAAAATGTGCCGCTGCAAGCACACGCTTGGTTTGCTGGTGCCTAGAGCCGGCCCTGGTAGAGAGGGGAGAGGCCAGACCACGAACAAACCCACTACACACCACACCTAGCCTTGCCCAGTCGGTATTTTCGCAGTCCTCGGGAATGCCTGCCATTATAGGTTGTTCACCGCCGAGGAATGCACGTCAAATCATTTCAACTTGCTCAGTGCTCCGTGCATTCTCTGTCCCCCCGAGCCGCAGTGCAAGCTGCCTCCCGTCTGCCTGAGGGCGCGGGAACGCCAATCATGCCATTCCCACGCTGCCAGCTCCCCTTACGGCCAGCGCTCCGCTCCCCGCTCTGCCCATGTGCTGCCGGGGTCAGCGATGCCAATCCGAAAGAGAAGAGGGGATGTGGGAGCAGCATTAGTCACACAGAGAAAGGAGGACTGGATGGGATGGGGACAAGCAGCAGTGAGGTTCCCTATCCCCAGGGTCAGGGCCCCCTTGCTCATTGAGGGTCTGTGCCTTGACATGCAGAGGTCAGCTCACAAGGTGCTGCTGACCCCTAGTTAGCACCACGTGCAGCGATCAGCCAGGAGTCAAATTCAGCCCTGGTTTAAGCTGGCATCATTTGGCCCTGCATTATTGCTCAATAGCATGAAATAAATCTGAACCTTAACCAGAGTCATTCCCACTCCCCATGCTGACAAGCCAACAGCTCCACCCTCACCAGTCCCCAGCACTCTGGGGCTGCCCCAATCCTGCTCCAGGTGCAAGGCCCAGTCGTCACTCCAGCACCGGCCATCAGGGGAGGCTCTAAATCGAAGTTTCAGGGCGTTCACTTTAGCCGCATTCTGGCTCATCCATTGAGGGCCCTTAGAATCATCGAATATCAGGGTTGGAAGGGACCTCAGGAGGTCATCTAGTCCAACCCCCTGCTCAAAGCAGGACCTAATCCCAACTAAATCATCCCAGCCAGGGCTTTGTCAAGCCGGGCCTTAAAAACCTCTAAGGAAGGAGATTCCACCACCTCCCTAGGTAACCCATTCCAGTGCTTCACCACCCTCCCAGTGAAATAGTGTTTCCTAATATCCAATCTAAACCTCCCCCACTGCAACTTGAGACCACTACTCCTTGTTCTGTCATCTGGTACCACTGAGAACAGTCTAGATCCATCCTCTTTGGAACCCCCTTTCAGGTAGTTGAAAGCAGCTATCAAATCCCCCCTCATTCTTCTCTTCTGCAGACTAAACAATCCCAGTTCCCTCAGCCTCTCCTCATAACTCATGTGCTCCAGCCCCCTAATCATTTTTGTTGCCCTCCGCTGGACTCTTTCCAATTTTTCCACATCCTTCTTGTAGTGTGGGGCCCAAAACTGGACACAGTACTCCAGGTGAGGCCTCACCAATGTCGAATAGAGGGGAACGATCACGTCCCTCGATCTGCTGGCAATGCCCCTACTTATACAGCCCAAAATGCCGTTAGCCTTCTTGGCAACAAGGGCACACTGTTGACTCATATCCAGCTTCTCGTCCACCGTAACTCCTAGGTCCTTTTCTGCAGAACTGCTGCCTAGCCACTCGGTCCCTAGTCTGTAGCAGTGCATGGGATTCTTCTGTCCTAAGTGCAGGACTCTGCACTTGTCCTTGTTGAACCTCATCAGGTTTCTTTTGGCCCAATCCTCTAATTTGTCTAGGTCCCTCTGTATCCTATCCCTACCCTCCAGCGTATCTACCACTCCTCCCAGTTTAGTGACAGCGCTCCTGGGCCCGGGGCGGTGAGTGCCAGGCTAGTTTGCTGGAGCATGCTGCTTTGGCCCCACTTCCGGAACGAGCACCAGAGGAGATTCCTCACATGGAGCCCTTGTTCTTTCAACGGCCTTGAACGGCACAGAGTCTGGATGGCGTTTTTCCATTTCTCCAAGTGGGGCAGGGCCTGCTGACCCTGGTGGGGGGCTGGACCTGGTCAACATCCCGCCTCGCCCCCCCCCCCCCCCCCCCCCCCCCCCCCACACGCTCAGGACATCTCTGGAGTCAGTGGGGCAGCAATCTCTCTCTAACCTAATCCCAGGACAAGAGGGACACTGACTCTCGTTGCAGGCCCTGGCCTTTCGCACAGCTCAGGAAGACCCATTCACACAAGACAGCCCAGAGGACATGTACAGCATGGAGCAGATCCAGGCATGCTTCCTCACTCCTGCTGCCACCCCAGCCACGCCAGCACGAAAGGGGAGTTCAGCTTTGCTGGGCCATTTGAGCTGCCGTCACCCTGCTGGGACTGTACACAGGAGTGACACAGAGACAGCCTGGCAGTGGGTACGGCACTGCACTGACTCAGGAGACCCGGCTCTGTCACTGACCTGTTGGATGGCCTTGGGCAAGCCACATCCTGTCCTGTGCCTCAGTTTCCCCACCTGTAGAATGGGGATAGGGATACTGACCTCCTCTGTAAGTGGCTTTGAGATCTACTGATGAAAAGAGCTATACAAGAGATAGGTATTATGATAGACAAGCCACCAAATAGCCATCAAACTGTAACAGCTTCCAGCTACTACTAGTCCATACCAGTCAAACCTCAGTCTCGGATCTGATCTCTATGGATCCCCCAGATAAACAGAGAAGAGGGAGAGATATACCCACAGCTATCTAAAACTTATTACTAATGAGTTCGCACACTCCCACCAGTACGACCATCGTTCTATACATGCTTCTAGCAAAGCGTCAATAGAGCCATTTAATCCAAAGCTCTTGGGTAGTCTGGCTAGCGTTACTTACTGACAATAGAGTCCTTTCAGTCTGGAGAACAGTCCCAGAAAAGCCTGCCGCAGCTCTGTACAGAGTAGGTGCAGTTTTGTTCGATGCTGTAGATGCAAATGCAGTGTCTTTTGATAACAGAACTGCTGTACCGCACTGTCTGAATAGGAAGCCCTCCTCAACTTGCATGGGGACCTGAATCTCTGTGTTTTCTTTTATAAAGTGAATAAAGAATTATCCGAGACAGGTTCTCGCCCCATCTGGGGAACCATCTGAAGGGTCTAATTTCCATCTTAAAGCTCCCATTGCGCTAAGTTGCCAAGTTGTCCTTGGTTACCAGAGGTTTTTCAGTAGTTGAAGGATCTGCTGTTTTTTCTGTCATCGCTAAACAAACTGAATGGAGAGCAGTTCTCTTTCACGCCAACAGGCTTGAAATGCCACCACTATCTTGTCTAGTCTACTTCCAGAGAGCTTTGCAACACTAACACACCACATAATAGCACCATGCACAGCCTCTTCTCTTCAAAAATGGGTATGTAAAACCGGTGCAAGACATAGGCGAGATTGGAAAGAAAGCTACACAGATTTCCTTTGATAAATGAAACTATATTAAGCTACAGTTCCTAAAATGGGGAGAGATCATTCCCTCACTCCCCCTCCACTTTATTTATAAAGCCCAAATGGCATAAAACTCTCACACTTCATCTTTGGGCACATTATAGTACAGGAGAGAATAGGTGGGGTTTTTGTTTTTTCTTTTAAGCCATCTCAGTGATGATTGCTAAAGTTGAACATTACCCAGCGTAACAGAAGGTGGAGAATCGATAAAGCCTATTCAGGTTTTATTTTATAACACCCCCCCCCCCCAAAAAAATCATGAAAGAAGAAAAATGCACTTTATAAACCAGATTTTTTTTTTTAAATGGCTCTTTGGAGGGAATTTCTACATGTGCTAATTCCACAAAAATTAATTACATTGTCAAGATTTTTTAAATCTTGACCTTTTTTAGTTATTCCCTTTAAAAACACACAAAGATTTTAACTGAATTTTCACTATGCTGTTTGCTCGATTTCCGCTTCTGGTTCAGTTTATACAGCAAAACAAGACTGGTCAGTTTCACTTTGTTTCCAATCCATTTCGCTTGCAGGTTCTCAGACACTAGCATTATGTATTCCTTCTGTCCCCCCGCCCTCCCAAGAACATTTTGATCTCCAAACCCTCAAAACTTAGCTGAAGCTGAAGAGTGTCACAAAAACATTCCTATGGAGTTCTATAAAATGCTTTTCCTTTAAACAACGTTTACATTTTATCCTTAACAATCTTACTAGAAATAAAACAATCAGTGGTAGAGGATCGAAGGGACAGGGGAAGGGACAGGATTCTTTCCTTGGTTGTGACTGAGGGTTCACCTAAACTGCAACGACAACAACAATCTCCCGTGGCAGTGAGTTTCAGAGCACGGGTCAACTGACTCGGGCTTGCGCTACGGAGCTAAAAACAACAGTGTAGACATTCTCGCTCTGGCTGGAGCGCCGGTTCAAACTTAATAATGGTGGTGGGTCTCAGGGGCCAGGCTCCAGCCTGAGCAGGAATGTCCACACAGCTATTTTTAGCCCTGTAGCACAAGTCGGACTCAGGTCACCTGGGATCTGAGACCCTCTGCCGCAGGATTTATTTGCAGCGCAGACGTACCCTGAGTTGCAGAGGTGGGGGAGGCCATTGTTGAAAGTTGGAGTCTGGTCAAGCTTTTAAAGAGTGCTTAGTGATTTTTGGTATTCAGCTTGTGACACCTTGAATGGGGCCTGTTGTGCACGAAGTATCCAGCACTCGTGTCTCAAGTTGGGCAGCCAAAAGTCAGGCATCCATAATTGCTAATCCCTTTTGAAAATCCTGACCATGCATTCTTACCTATCATGCAAGGCAGCAGATTAAAGGAAGGGTAAAAGGTCAGCTACAGTAGAATTTAAAGCAACAGCAGCACGTGACAAACCACTGCAACTAGAACAGAAGGTGGCTGGATGTATATCACAAACTTGTGATAGACCTGGTATACAGAAAAAGTTTCAGTGTAAAGACCTAATGGAAGACATCACAGTCCTCCTGCCCAGCCAGGACTCCAACACCACTGAGAAAAACTGAATCTGACAACGGAAGAGAGATTGTATTGGTTACAACCAATAACCACAGCAAGGGGCCTGCCAAAGGGAAGAAAAGTTCAGAAATTCCCAGTGGGAGTAAGGGTGTGGAAGGAAACAGGAACTAAAGATGAAAGGCCTGGAGGAAAAAAACAACCCAACATCTGCACACAGAGCTCTAAGTGATGACTGGGAGGAGACTGGGCCAGGTGCAGCGCTGCCAAGCAGCCGGAAAAAGCAGATCAGTGTCACCAATTCAGGCCTCGCTCTCTTTTAACAAAAGCCACGAGCCGCCATGCAATCTGACATTCCGGCGGGACAAATGCATCAGTCAGCAGAGGGAAAGAAGAGGCACACGGTGTAGGTATATCTGCCTCCAAGAAGCTGCTTGAGAAATAAGTAGAGCTGGTTGGAAAATGCTATGTTACTTGCCATGAAAAGTTTTGAAATAAAGGTAAATGTGTGGGGTTTCCTAGAGAGTTTTTGGAAACTGGAGATTGGGGGGGAGAGGGGGAGGAAATGGCAGAGAAAACTGGACATTTTTAAGACAAATGACAGTTTCTATTTAGAATACAAGAGGCCATTTTTCATTGCAACTGTTAGAAAGACATTGACCAGCTCTAGCAATAAGCATGCAAGGCAAACCCAGCCATGTTGCCTGAGGAAGAGGAGAAGTGTCATTCAGGAACATACATACACAGATCTAGCACATGAAGAATTCATCACAGAATGTCTCCTGCTCTCTCCTTTGCAAGACATGGCCACATCTTTGTCACCGGTCTGAGATGCAGGAAGGGATGGTGGCAGAAAGTACAGGATGATAGTGGATGGACCTCCCAGGGTAAATGCAAAGCCTATTCCTGGTTGAGAGTTTCGATCAAGATGACCAGTCCCAATAGACAAGAAGAACGAGAGGTGTGTCCTTTGAAGAAGAGTGCCACTGAAGGCCTGTGACCCTGCAGGGATGGTAGGGGAGTCATGCAACCAAACAGTTTTCCAAATGAGAGAAAGGATGGCCCAGTGGTTAGGGCAGCAGCCTTGGGAGACCTGGGCTCAAGTCCCTGCTTGGTCACAGATGACGTTGGGCAAATCACTGACTCTGTCTACGTGTCAGTTTGCCCATCTATAAAATGGAGCTAACGGCACTTGCAAATCTCCCTGGGTGTTGTGAGGATTGAGGTGTTTGGACACCACAGTGACGAGGGGCATATGAGTACTTAAGATAGATACCTGTTTCACAGGGTTTCCACAGTACTTACCAACTGACCTGTATTTGTTAAAAACTACAGACCCCAGGCTGGATAAGGTTACGTGATCCTGTTTTAGCCAGCAACTTCGATCACATTTTCCCAACAGGCATCACATCCCGCCGACGGCCAGTTTTCCTCCAATGGACAGAGCAATACATTTTGCACTATAAACTCAACTCCACTTAGTGTCTACATCTCCGTACAACCTGTTGCTAGTGCAAGTTGTTAACCAATGGTTTCGATCTAAACTTACTGCACAGCTTGACTTGCTTCCATGCTTGCCCCTTTCATTTAACCCTTCCTTCCTCTCACATCGCACAAGGTGTAACAGGAGAATCTTGCAATTCACTCCTTTGTTCTGCAGGGCAGATGAAGCATTTAAAAACAACTATCAGATGTAAAGACGGACTTCATTCAGCGTTTAGGTCTGGTGCTAGTGCGGAGGTCTTCAAGTTGACAGGAATTAGTAGGCTATTAGGTAAGGTGTGCAAGGAGGAGCAGGGGAGGAGAACAGAAGAGCATCGCTCAAGGCGCCTCAGTGTAGTTGCTATGGAATGCATCTGAAGCCCAGAGAAGTTGAAAATTCTGTCAACTGCCATTTAGTTCTTTACTTCTTATTGAACTACAACAGTTTCTGCCCTTAGCGGAAAGCAGTTTACCTACACAGCCTCAGGGCTTGTCTACACTTGGAAATCTACTGAAGTAGCTACTCCTGTGTGGGCACTCTTATCCCAGAATAAGAACACATCCACCTGGAAACACCCAAATATCTGTATTGGGAGAGTTATTCTGGTAAGTTACCAAAGTTACACAAGCCCTTAGTTTATGGCAGGGGTTCTCAAACTGGGAGTCAGGGCCCCTCAGGGGGTCATGAGGTTATTACATGAGGGGTCGCGAGCTGCCAGCCTCCACCCTAAACCCCGCTTTGCCTCCAGCATTTATAATGGTGTTAAATATATTTTAAAAAGTGTTTTTAATTTATAAGGGGGGGTTTGCACTCAGAGGCTTGCTATGTGAAAGGGGTCGCCAGTACAAATGTTTGAGAACCACTGCCCTATGGCATCATCTAGCCAGTCTGGTCTCTGCACACTCTAGCTATTGCAACAAAGCGATGATGAAAGCTACACAGTCTGGAAGCCCTGACATTACTGTTGTGTGAATCACGAATGAACACACAGAACAAGCCACCCTTGACTGTGCTGACGCAGATGACCACTCCAAGTGCTGCTCTTTAGCAACAGTTTGTCTAACCAAGCAAAGACAGCGAATAAAAACGGCCCTGACAGTGCCCGGAATTCTAGCACATGGGAAAATGAAAAAAATCCAGACGTGCCTATCTGCTCTGAAGAACACACATCATTAACATCTGTTTTATTACCTACTATGTACCTAACAGGCCCCAAGGAAGAGCAATGACCCATTGTGCTAGGTGCTGTAAACACAGAGTCAGTCCCTGTCCCAAAGAGCGTATCATCTACCTAGACAAGACAGGTAGAGAGAGGGTGGTAGGGGAGAGAGGAAGTAACCTGCTTAATGTCACCCAGCAGGTCAATGGCAGAGCTGGGAACAGATCCCTGGTCTCCTGACTCTCTCTCCAGTGCCTACCCACTAGACCATCTTTCCTTCCCTAAGAACTGGGTGGCCAACAGATTAAATCCTTTATTTTCTTGGAGTTCAGCAAGGAGCCTGCGAATCTAGATTAGAATTGGTCTATAAACTTGCACTGAGTTCCATGGTTGTGAGGCACGTGCCGGCTTCACAGCACTTGCCTGATTGTTAAACTGTGCGCACGGCATGTCGAGCGACACTGTTCCAAAGGACGGTCTGTTGGCATTAAGGAACACAGGGGAGTTTTACGCCTTTCCTCCTTGCTACTCACTCCTGGTCCTCTTATGCACCCCAGCCCCTTGCACCACTTCCCATCACTGGGCAGGACATCCTGTGCGGATCAGCAAACTACTTCTAGGGTGCTAGTGGCACCGGAGCAGAAGCGGAGGCGGAGAAAATCAGCAAGCTTGGAACCCAGCATTCAGGGCGCACTAAAGGAGCTCAACTACAAAGCAAACTAAGGGCAAAGCACCAGAGAGCTGCGCTTTCGAACAGGCCTCGTCCGTGCATTTCGAAAACTCCACATCACTGAATTCAAATACTCGCCATTACACAGAACCACCGAGGGGAAGGAGTTTCTTGGTAGGAAGGAGCAGGAGAAATTTCAACCCTCAAAAGGTGCTTAAAAACAGAGAGACCAAGGCCCTGATTCAGCAAGGTACCTAAACACGTCCCTAACTTCAGGGTGAATGCTGGGATGCTGCTTAGGCTAATGTTTAAATACCTTGCTGAGCTTTTGTGAGACAGGACCACTGCGATCACCTAGACCAGGGGTCGGCAACCTTTCAGAAGTGGTGTGCCGAGTCTTCATTTAGTCACTCTAATTTAAGGTTCCGCGTGCCAGTCATACATTTTAACGGTTTTAGAAGGTCTCTTTCTATAAGTCTATAATATATAACTAAAGTATTGTTGTATGTAAAGTAAATAAGGTTTTTAAAATGTTTAAGAAGCTTCATTTAAAATTAAATTAAAATGCAGAGCCCCCTGGACTGGTGGCCAGGACCTGGGTGGTGTGAGTGCCACTGAAAATCAGCTCGCGTGCCGCCTTCGGCACCCGTGCCATAGGTTGCCTACCCCTGACCTAGACTGACCTCCTGCATAACCCAGGCCAGAGAATTTCACTTACTGATCGTGCACCAAGTCCATCACTTCCGTCTGAAACTGGGGTACGTGTGCTCCCTCTAAGGGTATGTCGACAGACGCAGTGCTAGGCCTCTCTCTACGCTTCAGAGCCTGAGCCACAACATCCGCACAGCCTTACTTAGCACTGTGCCCCGTGAGCCCAAGTCTGTTGAGCCAGGCTCGGAGGCTCATTGCAGCAGGCTGCATACACATAGAATCACAGAATATCAGGGTTGGAAGGGACCTCGGGAGGTCATCTATCTAGTCCCACCCCCTGCTCAAAGCAGGACCAATCCCCAGACAGATTTTTGCCCCAGAACCCTAAATGGCCCCCTCAAGGATTGAACTCTCAACCCTGGGTTTAGTAGGCCAATGCTCAAACCACTGAGCTATNTGACCTCCTGCATAACCCAGGCCAGAGAATTTCACTTACTGATCGTGCACCAAGTCCATCACTTCCGTCTGAAACTGGGGTACGTGTGCTCCCTCTAAGGGTATGTCGACAGACGCAGTGCTAGGCCTCTCTCTACGCTTCAGAGCCTGAGCCACAACATCCGCACAGCCTTACTTAGCACTGTGCCCCGTGAGCCCAAGTCTGTTGAGCCAGGCTCGGAGGCTCATTGCAGCAGGCTGCATACACATAGAATCACAGAATATCAGGGTTGGAAGGGACCTCGGGAGGTCATCTATCTAGTCCCACCCCCTGCTCAAAGCAGGACCAATCCCCAGACAGATTTTTGCCCCAGAACCCTAAATGGCCCCCTCAAGGATTGAACTCTCAACCCTGGGTTTAGTAGGCCAATGCTCAAACCACTGAGCTATCCCTCGCCCCCGAAGTGATACAAGACACCCTTATTTAACCTGTTTAAAGCTTCATCAAGATAGTATTCCAACCACTCTTATAGTATTCCAACCACATACCCTAATTGGGTAGTCCATGTGTTCATTTTTGCATTTATCTATCGCTTTTCACCAGAGGATCTTACCAACATTAACCCTCACAACACCCCCAGCGGGGAAGGCAATCATTCATACTCCTCCGAGAGACAGATCAACAGAGTTCGCCGAGAGCCAGCAAGAGAGCGTCCCGGTTCCCAGGCCACAATGAACGACAGCCTCACAATGAACAATTAGCTCCAGCCCCCAGTCCTTCTGCAATATCATCTACTAAACCTCAGCGACGCCTCTGCCCAAAGCCACTCTGAGCAGCCTCAGCTGCTAAGCCCTCGGCTGGCCATGTGTAATGCCAGACTTCTGGATGTCTAGCAGTAATCCAATCACAGTCACTGCTTGCCTGTCCACATCCTTTATTGTATCCTGGCTGGATTCCTGGGAACAGTCCAAAAACGAACAAATGCTCAACCTACAAGGCAACTGGGTTGGATTATCCATCTCCTCTAGGGGGAGAGGTAACCCTGCATCTCTTGGCATGCAAGCAGAGCTCTGCACACAGCTTCCTTATTAACAAAGGAGGCTGAGAATATTCCCCTCCCCAGATGTTGAGAGCATGACTCTTTAAACAAAAAAAAACCCCAGAAACCCAGCATCAAGCATGAAATCCATACAAAATAGCCAACACAAGAAGCTCTCATGACCCTGACTAATTTAGTTTTATGAAGACTACTCCCAGTACCAACCATCTGAATTTGCACCAAACGCTATCTGGGAGGCTTAATAAAGGAAACCTTTACACAGACACGGCTATGCTTTAAAAAAGCATGGCACTTCTGGATCTGTATTTAAAATACACTTGTCAGGAAGACACAGATGTCAACTGTCAGGCGAGGACGCAACAGAAATGCTCTTTTTCTCCTAGAAAGGTTGGTAAAGACAAGGTCGAGCTACTTGACTTCTCAAGACGCAGTCAGGAAAAAAGGTTACCCCAAGGACAGCCAGCATACATGGCTAGCAGCCCCCTTTCCCTGCATTGCTGTACATCTGGATACTTGAGAGAATTAGCTAAAGATTTATTTACTTTTCACAACCACCGCATGCATCACATCAGCCTCTCCCACGTGGCACTAAACTACTCCAGCTTGAAAGAATTAGCCCCGTACGGCAGCGCAAGGAGCCACAAAGCGTTCAATATTTCAGCCTTTAAATACGAAGAGAGACATGACAGTGAGTGCAAGATAACAATCAGCTGCAGATAACTCACTCGCACTGGAGGCTGTGACTTCTTCTGCATGCGCACGGGGGGGGGGGGGGGGGGGGGGGGGGGGGAGGGNGGGGGGGGGGGGGGGGGGGGGGGGGGGGGGGGGGGGGGGGGGGGGGGGGGGGCAGCGGAATGAGTTACCCCCGGCCCGGCTCAGAGTGAGATCCGGGGTTGACTTTCTGCGATATCCCCCCACCAGCAGCTTGGAGCACTCAAAGGCTGCGTCAGCGTCAGAGGTTTTCCTGACTTCGATTCCAAGCAAGGCTGATAAATCTTAGGGGGGATAGGGGGGACCCACAGAGAAAGAGGCAGCTCTGAGAAAGCTAATGCACACACTGAGGTAGAAACACTAGCCTGCAGCCCAAGCTGCTTCCAGACCCACCGTCAGCCTCCAGACAACAGCGGCAGCCCCTTGCCCCTATTTCAATGATGAACTAGAAAGAAAGCAAACCCAGGGCTCGGGGAAGAGGAGGATGAATCAACGTGCTCCCTGCTGCTGAGCGCTGCGATGTCTGTGTTCAATTAGTGATCTCAAATGCCAGTTCGGCGCAGGAGGGGGGGGTGGGGAAGAGAGGCCAACTCCACAGGGAATCGTAATATAATCATTTAAGCTGGCTGCCTTGCAAATCACAGAGCTCCAGTTCTGCCCTGGCTCGGCGCCAAAGCCTGAAGCACTGCGAAAAGAGGCCTGACTGGAAAGCTCGCTAGTGTGGCTTGGATTTCAATGTAGGTACCAGCCCCGTAGGAAGCTGATCCAGATCAAACAAGCGGATTACACATCGGGCTTTCAGCAGGAGAAGAGGAAGAGGGAGAATCTGAGATGGTTTCCCATTCCCCTTACCCAATCCCAACTATTCCCTCTGGAACATTGGAGGGGGCACACCGGATCACTCCTTTTTCTCTCCCCCTTGTCAGGAAGCGAGCCATTCCCCCAGTTTGCAGTGTCAAACCCAAAGGGAAGGCAGGTTTGGTAGCTGAGGTGCAGGACTGGCCCTCAGAGATCTGGGCTCAGGTCCCTGCCCAGCCACAGGCTCCCTGCATCGCTGAAGCACACAAAGGTTAAGCTTCTTTGTTTCTAAACTGGGGATCACGATACTTGCCCACCTCACAGGGCTGCAGGGAAGGCTCATCCCTTCATTAAAGTCTGTAACGTGCTCCAGGATCATCTGAAGGAAGGTGCTATACGAAGCACAAAGGATTATCAGGACTTGGAAAACTGGAGCCATGATCCTTCCTGTAAGACTACATGCCTATGGCTTGCCACAGTTTACGGACTGATGGGAACCTAATGTCTGAGATGGGTGCTCTCTTGTTCCAGGTGGAACTGGAAGGGGAACAAGCGATGAGGAGCAGACATTCCACAGGGCCTGTTTCCGGGCACCGGGAGAAGATGGTGGCTCCAACCGAAACTGGAGACATCAGCACTTCCTGTTGGCCCTACAACCTGAGCTCACATGACCTATTTCCCATTATCCTCCAGTCAATTCAATGCTTCAACATCTTGGATTGCTGCCATATCCGGAGTGCTGGGATCATTACCAGGCAGTTTAATGCCAGACACCGGAGGGGAGTTCAGAGAGGAGCAACAACAACAAGGAGATTGGAGGGAACGTTTCTATTTTAAGAGCTTCTTCCTGCTTAGCAACCTGAATCTGGTACCTACCAATGGCTGATGCACGAACAAAGAAACCACAATGATAGCAACATGTGGAGGTGGCAGAAGTGGAGGGATGTTTGCTGGACAGTAAAATGCAAATAGGTAGCAAAATAAACTATTTCATAGTAGGCGTGAGTAAGTAACTGGTTTGCACAGTCACTGACCTCCAAGGGGAGATTATTCCCTAGGAAGCTCTGCAGCAAAACCAGTCCAGGGCAGAAAAGTTTCAGCGCACACTGGAGTTTTCAGGCTACCACTGTTCTTTCTCCTCACCCTGCACCCATTCCCCGCTCCCCGGCGATATAAACCGTGGAAGGGATGTTAAATCTTGTGCTTCAGGGTTAAAGCTAATCTGACTAATAGAGACCAGAAGGAGACAATGTAGGGGGCAGATTATCCCACACCTTCTTGCACCTTCCTCTGAAGCACCTGATGCTGACCACTATCAGAGACAGGACAGGTTGACCTCAGGTCTGAACCAGTCTGGCAATCCCTAGGTTCCCTCCCTGTTACTCTCTTCTTACTGCCACCCTCTCCGCTCCAGAAGATAGCCCCGTACTCTGTGCGCCCCCACATAGTCAGCTAGTCTCCCCCACTCCAGAGTTTTCGTACTTCCAAAGGGCATCTATGAAAGAAAACAAACTTAGCCCTCTTGTCTCCTCCTCCCTACCCCACCCCAATAAAACCCAAATAAGGAGGCTAATTACGTGGTGAGTGCGAGAATATGCTTTGTGATTCCTCCCACCTTTCATTAAGCTTGTTGCCCAATTAATCCATGCACCATATTGTCTAGCTAATGTTGTCTCTGCTTCTCTATGGCAAGATGGTCGTCTTTGTTACTTGCCTGTACAACACCTAGCACAATGAGTCCCCAATCCTTGATTTGGGCTCCTAGATGCTACCATGATCACCACCACCCACTTCTTGTTTTCTCCCCATTCACAGATTTGAAGGGCAAAAGGGACCACAGTGATCATCCACTCTGACCTTCTGCATAATCTAGGCCACAGACTTCACCCAGTGGTTCCTGAACCCAGCCTAGCAGCCTGTGGCTGAATTCGAGCATCTCTTTTAGAAAGCTGGTCAGTGATGGGAAGTCACCACAATCCCTGGAAATAACTCCTATTCCCATAGTTCCTGCTACAATGGTTAATTACCCTCCCTGTTAATTGGCATCTTTTTTTTCCATTCTGAATTTTGCTGACTTCAGCTTCCAGCTACTGGCTCCTGTTATAGCTTTGTCAGCTGGAGCCTGCTAGTATCCTAACTTCTCACTATGTTGGTAATTAGAGTCCGTAGGAAACCCTGTAGGAAGACACGGTCCCCACCCTGAGGGAATTACAGGTCCATAGCACCCACATGGCCCAAATCAACCAACAGGCCTCAACCCTGACCAGTGGGTACAAGCAGCTGTGTTTGGGCTCATTGAAATTCCTTGGCCTTTCTGCCAAGACGACCAACCAATCTAGCCAGTTGCAGCAGTAATTGTGGACATTTGTTCCCTAGGAACTGGACTGAGACCATCATACCATTTTATGGGTCCATCAGAGGGACAACGTCGGCCCTTGCTGGAATCTGAACCCTCAGCCTGAAGATAAAAGGGTTGTGTAACTATTCATGCCCTGCCCACCTTTTAATAAGGGGTTCCCACAAAAATATCCCAATTAGACTGCGGACAGGCTCATGCCCTCCCAGGGTGAGGATGCTGCAGAGGAAGGAATCCCCCCCCCCCCCAAAGTAACAAACAAAAATTCCCCCCATACCAGTTCTAGAGGCAAAATAAATAAAACCTGCTCTTCAGAAGTATTTTTATGAGCCCCAGAGACATGTCATCTCTGACAGGGATTAACAGAAGCAGAGAAGAACGGGTGAGCTCCAGCGATGGGAAACCATTCCAGTTTAGTGGCAGAATTTTGACAAGGAGCTCACATGACACCCTACCCCTTCCGGCGCCGTATCCCTGTCTACAGCCTATCGTAACTTCCCTCAGTCATCAAGTCCCTCGCTCCCATCTGGTATTCTTGTCGATCTTTCCATACCTTGTAGGCAAGGGTCTCCCAGTGCCCCCAGGACAGAGCAGTATCTCACAGGGCTCCAGTCTATGCCAGGCATGAGTTTTGCTCTGGAGACAGCTGCGAATGGGCCTGTGGGTTTTTGTAATGCCCTTGATAATGGAGGCAATAACGGCTTTTTATGCCTCTTCTGAAGCCATTGTCTCTTACTCTTCACAGACACCAAGCAGCTTTTCGAACCAATCAAAGGCTCCTTAGGATGTTGCTTTACACAAAATCCTAGCTTGCTAGCAGACTGTTTCCTCTATGGAGACGGGGGAGGGGGGGCATTTACAAGAGAAGGGAGAGAGGAATGGCAGAGTGTGGGTTGAGTGGTTTCAGCATCAGATTAGGAATCTGAAACTCCTGAGGTATAGCCACATCTTCTGCCTCAGTTTCCCTAACTATAAAACGAGGATAACACTGTGTAACACCTCATTAGCTGAGGTCTGTACAACACTATGAATGTGGAAAGCATCCTGTAAGTGCTAACGGTCACTGTACTACTCGGTCAAATAGGCTACTTTTCACGGGGGGGAAAATTCAAATGGTTCACCAGCCACAATTAACCCACCTTTTCCAGCACTGCCGGTTTACTCCCTGGCTATGCTCATCGGACTATCGGCTACGTCTACACTTAAACCGCTACAGTGGTTCACTCACTATAGCCACAGGAGGGGCTCTCCCATCCCAATAGTTAATCCACCTCCCTGAGAAGCAGTAGCTAAGTCGACGGAAGAATGCTTCCATGCTGTCTAAAGCAGGGGCTAGGTCGGCTTAACTATGTCACTCAGGGGAGTGGCTTTTTCACACCCCTCAAGGACGTAGCTGGGTCAACCCAACATTTGTGTGTAGGCCTGGCCTGAGAGCAATAACTATTCTCATTGCTCACCAACCTTCAGAAACATACAAAGGTATGGTCTTTACCCATCACTGAAAGTCAACCTCCTCTGAGAGGGAACATAGCAGCGGTTTAAACTATTCACAGGAGCTCTTAACTCTTTAGTGCAAGATATGAAGAATCCTATATGTAGGTAATTAAGATACCCCTCTGGGGTATTGGTGAATTTAGCAGGGGGAAAAACCACCATGCTTAAATAACTTTATGGTTAGTGCTGGCCAGGAAGTCAAAAAACTTGACCAATCCCTCCCCCCAGGAAATCTCTCTCCAGTTTTCCTATCCGTGCTAGCTCTGCTGCTTAAGACAACGCACGGTCTACCACACTAGTAAATAACAGCTAATGTACTCCACACAGCCTTGTACTATCAGCTACAGTTGAGCAATACATCACAGAATAACTCAAAAGACTCTACAAGCATGGGTCTTCCCCTGGTGGAAAAATGCCAGGAGCTCTTTAAATGGACATGGATGGTCAAGAGCAAAATTACGGCATCTCATGCAGAAGCTGCAACGATGGTGTCAAAGATAAAGCACCTTCTGCTCACAAGCCAGGCATGGGCCGTATCTTGCATGGAGGGGGGCCTCTGGGGGTCTGGAGGGCAGAAAGACATCGAGCCAGCAAGCATTCTGTTCCACAAGCCCTGCTGCCCCCTGAATGATGAAGCACCAACTTACTCACTGGGCTTCCCAGCGAGTCCAGCCCTTCCGTCCCAATCATTTACACTGTAAATTCTTTGGGTCAGGGATTGCGTCTATCTGGGTTCTTAGGCGGCCCCTGCCACCACGGTACTGAACAGCTTCACTTTGCGTCCTGTAGACTTTACGCTTGGGGCTGCACGTTTACAACAATTCCACTGCAGAACAGAAAAGAACATCATGATCGTTTTAACATGGTGTCAGCAAATTCCCTTCTGGGGATACAAGAGGAATACAGCTGCAGAGATACAAGAGATATGGAAACACGTAACGCTTTATCCCTGCCGCCACCCCTCCCCCGCACCACACACACACCCCTTGACTCAGATTAAACAGAGATAATTACACCACCAATATCTACAGACTGGAATTCAGGGTATTATTTCAACCCTTTGATGCCAGTCTCTCTATACACAACATGATTAGCTTGATACATGCTTGTCTCTAATCCATGCAAACTTTTCTGGCCTATCTTGTTCAACTCTCCTGCTATCTGGATTTCAGACCACCACACTCAGCCATCCCTGCATTTTCACAGCATCTATTATCTCCTGTATGACTCAGTCCTGAAAGAGCCACAGTACCCTTTCCACGGTTGCTGCAACCATACATTTTGTCCAGCAGTGGAAGGCTCATCGCTGTGAAACATAAAAACAGTCCTCAGCCTAGGACTCTGTGCTCTGGACACTGCCAGACAGAGCTAGAGCGATAATGCACCAGAGAGCATTATTTACAGTGGTGACAGCAAGAGCAGACGGTGCCAGGGAAATAACTTTTTTCAATGCATCGCGTACTCTGGATTGGCATAATTTTGTAACCAGCCTTATTACAGGATCTGTTCAGTCTTGATAGGATCCAAAATGCAAATTAGAATTTTATTACCAAATTGAGTTGACTCAGGAGAACACCATTCTGCCAGCCGTTCTTTGCATGACTTGCAATCTAGTCTCCACAAATGCGCAGCGTGCGAAAGAGGCCTGAACCCAGCACATGGAGCAGACTTCTGTTACATCTGCTACCCCCCCTCAGACCACCTTCTGGCTTGAGGAGTACGAAACAAATCAGGTGGCTCGTAAAGCTCTCCCTCAAGTGCAGAGCGCTGTACAAACGCCAAGTCTCATTACTCAGCCGTCCTTATTTACCGGTACTTGAGCTCTTGTGTGTTTATCAACTTGGTTTCTTACACAGCAGGCCAGAAGGTGGTCTGCAAAGGACGTCAAGGCTCCACTGTGCTAGGTGACGTACAAACCCATGGGAAGAGATCGGTCCTGCCCGAGAAGGACTTACGATCTAAGGGGATGTCTGGAGCTGTAATTTTCAGCTCAGGTAGATGTAGGTGGGCGAGCTTTGAACGACCTAGTGCGCTAAAGACAGCAGCATGGTTGCAGCGACACAGGTGACATGACGGCTACCTGCCCCAAACATGTATCCAAGGTCTCTGACGTGACTGTATTGGGGGCGCCTAACCTCGCCCATCGCCCATGCCACCATAGCTACACTGCTATTTTTAGTGCACTTGCTTAATCAAAGCTAGCACAGGTACACCTACCTGAGATTGAAATCACACCTTCAGCTTCAGCATAGACACACCCTAGCCAGCCATGGAAAGACACAAGATGGGAGGAGAAATAGACACGTGGAGGTGATGTGACTTGCCCAAGGTCACAGCACATCAGTGGCAGGACCGGGAACGGAACCTACATCTCTTGACTTCTGGTCCTGTGCACTCTAGCCGCTAGACCATATTAACCTACTGATCAGCCGGCTATATATGCCCATAAAGACTAACGTAAAGCACAGCTTCCCCTCCTCAACCAGCCACGTCTGGTGTGGTGAGACCCAATCTGGAACCCCAGCCCAGCCACGGCTTTGTCAAGCCGGACAGAGTCAGCATAGAGTGTCTTCACCAGACACGCTACAGCGGCACAGCTGAGCCGACGTAGCGCTTCTAGTGTAGACTTGCCACAGGCTCTCTTGAGCAGCCTATCCAACCCAATTAGACGTGGGGCCGGCAAAATACAGAAGTCGTCAAAAATCAAGCCTGCCTCACCTGAAGGATGGGTCACGTGGATGAGAGTCTGTGAAAGGACAATAATGGAGCGGGGAGGGCAGGGCAGACAAATCAGAAAAGACTTATCCCTCGCGAAACACAGCAGAAATCCCAGTCAACCTTTTAACTGTACACAGGGATTTCCATGTTGACAGAAGGGAATGCTGGAACTCAGCAAGCCAGAACAGGGTCTTGTGCTGGAAAGAAGTAAAACGCCTGCCTTATTCCATATCTATCGCTTGAGAAATGGAAACAGTTTCTCTATTGAGAGAGTAAAAGAGAGCATGTGGCGGGAAGAGATTTGGAGACAGAGTATTATTCACAAGACCAGTCTCTGCTTCTGCCAGCCAATCTGCGTATCCCAGCTATCGGCACAACAAAACGGGAACAGCTTTGGCTCCCTCCCATACCGCTGGCAACATGCAGGTTTTCTGGTTTCTATCTGGGCTGTGAATCAGAAGCTGAAAGTAGGTTACTGTCTCAGCAGCCGCCACCGCCGCTGCAAATGAGTGTTTTAAACACAATCAGCGCATCAGCACGCTGGGACTCAGCAGTCCCAATGCATAAACCCAGCTGCCGAGACTGGCTTTCAACACTGCTACGGACGTTACTGGGAAATTGTTCAATGCTCCTGAAGAGGATTTTTCTCACCCATGGGCAGATAGGATAATCTCTAAGAACATAAGAACTGTCATACTGGGTTAGACCAATGGTCCATCTAGCCCAGTATCCTGCCTTCTGACAGTGGCCAACGGCAGATGCTTCAAAGGGAATGAACAGAACAGGGCAATTATCGAATGACCCATCCCCTGTCGTCCAGTCCCAGCTTCTGGCAGTCAGAGGTTTAGGAACACCCAGATCATGGGGTTGCTTCCCTGACCATCTTGGCTAAGAGCCATTGATGCACCTATCCTCCATGAAATTATCTAATTCTTTTTTGAACCCAGTTATACTTTTGGCCTTCACAACATCCCCTAGCAACAAATTCCACAGGTTGACTGTGCATTGTCTGAAGAAGTACTTCCTTTAATTTCTTTTAAACCTGCTGCCTCTTAATTTCATTGGGTGACCCCTGGTTTGTGTTATATGAAGGGATAAATAACACTTCTTTATTCAGTTTCTCCACACCATTCATGATTTTATAGACTTCTATCATATCCCCTCTTTAGTCATCTCTTTTCCAAGATGTACAATCCCAGTCTTTTTTAATCTCTCCTCATATGGAATCTGTTCCGTACCCCTAATCATTTTTGTTGACCTTCTTTGTAATTTTTTCAATTCTAATATATCTTTTTTGAAATGGGGTGACCAGAACTGCACATAGCATTCAAGGTGTGGGTGTACCATGGATTTATATAGTGGCACGATGATATTTTCTATCTTTTATTATCTATCCCTTTCCTAATGGTTCTTAACATTCTGTTCGCTTTTTTTGACTGCTGCTGAAGACTCAGCGGATGTTTTCAGAGAACTATCCGGGAGGACTCCAAGACCACTTTTTGAGTTGTAACAGCTACCGTAGAACCTCAAAGTTAGGAGCATCTCAGGTATGGAGGTTGTTTGTCACTCTGAAGACAATGTTCGGTGGGTGGGAGGGATAGCTCAGTAGTTTGAGCATTGGCCTGCTAAACCCAGGGTTGTGAGTTNGAAGGCAGGGGGCTGGACTCGATGACCTTTCAGGGTCCCTTCCATTTCTATGAGATAGGCATACCTCCATATATATTATTTATGCTTGTTCTTTCAAAAGTTTACAACTGAACATTGACTTAATACAGCTTTGAAACTTTATTATGCAGAAGAAAAATGCTGCTTTTAACCATCTTAATTTAAATGAAACAAGCACAGAAACAGTTTCCTTACTTTGTCAAATTGGTGTTTTTTTAAAACTTTTCCTTTATTATTTTAGTAGTTTGTTCTTAACATAATACTGTATGGTATTTGCTTTTTTTTCTTTCGTCTCTGCTGCTACCTGATTGTGTACTTCCGGTTCCAAATGAATTGTGTGGTTGACTGGTCAGTTCGTAACTCCGGTGTTCATAACTCTGAGGTTCTACTGTAATTTAGACCCCATCATTTTGTATGTATAGTTGGGATTACGTTTTCCAATGTGCATTACTTTGCATTTATCAACATTGAATTCATCTGCCATTTTGTTGCCCAGTCACCCAGTTTTGTGATATCCCTTTGTAACTCTTCACTGTCTGCTTTGGACTTAACTATCTTGCGTAGTTTTGTATTATCTGCAAACTTTGCCACCTCACTGTTTACCTCTTTTTCGAGATCATTTTATGAATATGTTGCAGAGCACCGGTGACAATACAGAACCTTGGGGGACACCACTATGTACCTCTCTCCGCTGTGAAAACTGACCATTTGTTCCTACCCTTTGTGTCCTATCTTTTAACCAGTTACTGATCCATAAAAGGACTTTCCCACTTAATCCATAACTGCCTACTTTGCTTAAGAACCTTTGGTGAGGGACCTTGTCAAAGGCTTTCTGAAAGTCCAAGTACACTATAGTCACTGGATCCCCCTTGTCCATATTCTTATTGACACCCACAAAGAATTCTAGTACATTGGTGAGGCATGATCTCTCTTTCCAAAAGCAGAGTTGACCCTTCCCCGACATATTGTCTTCATTTATGGGTCTGATAATTCTGTTCTTTACTATAGTTGCAACCAACTGGTACTGAAGTTAGGCTTATGGCCTGTAACTTACAAGCTGGCTTTTTAAACCCTTGTTCTCCCAGGAGTTTACCCCTTTTCAAGGGATCCTAAGGGATTAGGGATCAAAGGACAGCAAGCTCTCAGCCTTGGCTAGCAGGCCACTAGGCTCAGCACTCAGCCCCCCAAACAGACCACACTACCAACTTCAATCAAGCAGGCACATGGCAAGCAAGCAAGCGCCCAACAAACTAACAGAGAAATAGAGCAAACAAGTGCGGTGTCAACAGGGCCCAATAGAGAAAAGAGTGCGTTGCGATTCGCTAGCATGTGAACAGAAACAGAAGTTGACTTCCGAGAGGAGGCAAACGGAGGAGGAATCCAACTCCCACCCCACCTGCTACGGCAGACAGAGGTTCGTACTCCTGTAGTTACCTTTGGGACAGGACTCCCCTGCCATTATAAGCTCAATAGTCACATATATGCCCTCCCACTTGGGAAAAGAAAATAAAGACTCCTTTCTGCATAGAATTGTGTGTGTCTTCCTGACAGAGGAGACTTTGGGGGGAAATATTGAGGCTAATCAGACAGGGGACAACGGCAGAGGGAAATGAAGCAGCAGATGAGAGAGGGAAAAAAGCAACTCTCCCCTAGCTGCTTCTGTGGAAGATGGAACAGGTTGGACCTCGTGTGGGCCTTTGTTTTGCAATAACTGTTTTAAGATTGTCAGATGCTAGGAGAATGAAAACAGCAAACAACAAGATTAGATAGCTATTCACCTTGCATGTTGATGAACACAAGGAAATCCAAACGAGAATATTGCCTAACCCCTTCCGGAAATGGTTTAACCACTTCAGACAGGGAAGCAACTGGGAAACCAAGGTAGGGACTGCTGGCTGGAACAACTCAAACCCTATCTGATTACTGCCAAGAAAAGGAGCTACTCATTCATTCTGCATTGGCAGCATCGGTGTGGGGGGGAGAGCTTCCAACTTCAGATGTTGCAATACTGCTTTAGAGGCAGGCGTCAGGACAAAACTGGCCCAAGATGCAGGTTTTGCAATAAAGTTATACATTACCTAAAACTATTAGAAATGCTTTTCATAAAAAAGCTGTTTCCATTACAGATATTCCCTTGCAACGTTTGCAACCCTCTAGAGTATCTGCAATGTGGCACTGACCAACAGTGACATAGACTAGTCCATGGTCATTGCTCAAGCTGAGAGAAATTCAAGAGTAAACCAGATACATAAATAATGAGATGTCAGACTGACGACTTTCACTTTAATAGCCGATAGCGTTTCTGGTAACTGTGATTTAAAAAAAACAAACTTGACAGTGTCCCTCAATTATAATATGAAATAGAAACATTCATATGGTTGATGAATACATTTAAGATTCATTGCTGTCATGGCAACCAACTGTTACTAAAAACCTGAAATTGAAGCTGAAATGATCCACTGAAAAACAGAGTTAAAGCTGGAGTTCTGTACTGCAAGCTACAGGACACTGTAGTTCAGAAATAATGGAAATCGGAAAACTTCTGAGAGACAAGACCTTCAGAAATAATTAACCTTAACTCAGCCTTCCCATATGTTTGACTAATCTCAATTTATATTCTCAGAACACCCTCATACTCCAATACAGCCCCTTTTCTACACTTCCAATATAAGTAATATAGCAATACTACAGGTACACAAGGCATGTGTGTGGCCTATTATCCATTACCCTCTCTCTCCAACAGTAGCCAGTTCTCGATGCCTCAGAGGAAGGTACAAGAAACCCCATAATTGTCCATTAGGGGACCATTATCTCACACTACTGCATGCAGGCACCTACATAACTATACAGGGTCACCCGCAGCCATTTTCACATGGTATGCCCTCCCCTCTCCACCAGCCTGACCCCCCTATACTCCCGCCCCCCCGGAGTCTCAACCCAGGGAGTCGGCCTCCCTTCCCCTCACAGGAGTCCCTCCCCTCCCCCACCCCAGCCCCCATCCTCCTGGCGAGCCGGGGGTCACCCTGCTTTCCTGTGCCAAGAGGAACAGGAGCCTCAGCCACCACGTGGGTGTGTCGAGGACCCAGTACGCGGAGCAGGACCCAGCTGCCATGCCGGCAGCGCTCCAAGAGGCCATATGCCCTGCACGCTATAGTGGAAGCAGCTGCCAATATTCGTGCATGCAGCAACAGTTGCCAGTTGCAATGGGCCTGAGTTTTTTCCCCCCACCTGTAAGTTACGGGTAAAAAAACGCAACACAGGAGAAAAACCAGCCAGGTGAGAGCCCTAGCACCCCTGCCTGTGGCACCCTCCTCCACAGGCCAGCTATGAAATATAGATCAAACACCATTCCTTCCCCATCCCACTTTTCTATTCTAGGAGAGAAACCACCCCAGCGTTACATTTCCCGCCTACGTACAGCTCATCCCACCAGCTTACTCACAACTGACACTGGTCTCTCTGTAAACAGACTTTAAAAGAACCCTGAAAATCACCGGTTGCTATTGTGAGGAGGCAGCACAACTCATTACCAGGTTATTTGACAGGTCTGGCCCTGTCTTCTCAACTGCCCGGGGAATGGCGATCCTGCATGAGACACGCCCTCTGCCTGTCAGTTCGGTAACTGGCAGCCAGGAACTCCCGAGTTCTAATCCTGCCTTCGACGCCGACTCTCCATCTGTGACGGGGCGCGTCAGCTAGCCACACGACCCCCATTCTGTCACCTGTAGAACGTGGTAATGCCCTACCCTCGCAGGGGTTAGGAGGAGTTGGGACAATAAGCACAACATGTAAATTGCTGAGATTTTTGACTTCACACCAGGACAAAAGCAGGCCGGGGGTATCCTTGTTTGAACAGAGCCGCTGAGTTAGCAGCAAACGGGGTAAGTCACAAAAAGTTGACAAGTAAAAGGTCTTTGTTCTGTTTGCGTGAGCTTCCCTTCTGTCCCGGCTACTCACCTGTCCCTCATTACTGGAGTCTCCGAGCACCTCAACCTGTAATGCACTGATCCTCCCAACGCCTTGTGCGGTAGGGCACTGCTGTTACCCCCTTGCACAGGTGGGAACTGAGGCATAGCTGAAGGGAAGCTGCTCGCCCGAGGTCACACAGCAGGTTCAGTGGCAGAAGAGAGAACTGCTCCTAGATCTCCCAAGTCCCAGGCTAGCATCTATAAAGGGGTCCACTCACAGCAGGTGCGCCTCCTTGTGGCTGCGTCTGGGAATTCACTCTCGCCCCATCTGAAACCCCCTTCTCTCGGTTGCTTGTGCTGTGGCCTCTCACTCTCCAGGACTTGGGATGCTCCTTCTTCTTGACTCAGCCCCAGCATGATGCCAGGAGGTTCTGTGTGAAGTACCATCTTTTACGTTAGGTAAATACCACCAACGGTCACTCGTGTTTATTAAAGGTGCCCCGGGACTTTTCACAGGAGCATTAACCCGGATGCCTTGACTAAGACCGGGTAGTTGTATTCAGTCCATCTAAACTCGCCACGGGTACAATATTATTGACTTCCTGTCCTAAACGGCTACACAGCATTTCTGCGAGCGGTTCAACTGCTCCCCCATGAAGTGGCTGCATTGTGACAGCAGGGGAGAAAAGCAAGAGCCACCAGCATGTCATTTGGGACTCTTCAGGAGGACACTGCCACCTGAATCTAAATCATCAACAGCCAGGCCTGAAGATGCAACGTAGTGGCATGTCCCCTACCCAGGACCACACTGCAGAGGAGCTGTGGTATCACTTCAGCACTGTTCAGACACCATAGGACTTGCTTTGGAAAGAAAAGCCAAGAGCCGCCTATAAGTAAGGTGATCTCGACCTTTAATCTTTGCTACTTGAAGTCTCCAGCCCATGAAGTCTCCAGCTTCCAAGAGGAATCGCTGTTTGCGAGACTGTCTCCTTCCCTTCCCACCATCATTCCTCTGTTGTTCCCAAGCCAGGCAGCAGGCCATGCCTGCACAGAATGCACTCAGAAACCACTAGTCTGCTGGCTCAGGCTGGGCTGCACAGGAGCATACGTGAAGTGATCTCTGGGCATTTCCAAACCATGCTCCTGGACTGAGCTTCAAAAAGGGGGGGGAGGGGAGGGGAAGGAGACCCCGCAAGGTCGGTCCAAGAAGAGCAGGTCTGCAGGCACGGTCACAGAGGAGCTTGCAAGGACAGAACCTTTCCGAGCGCGGAAGGACAGGCAGCTGTTGCAAGCCTGGTCCATGCAGGGGAGGGAGACATTGTCCAAACTGGGGCTTGGGCCACCGCTGTAGCTGCATCTGCACAAAGGGTTTTTGCACCAGTGACAAATCCCAGCACCAGTGAGTCCTCACCCCTTCAACAACAATTCCTGCTCTTGCTGTCGGCTCGTAGCACGACTGGCATACAGCTGAGCCCGTAGGACAGGCAGACCAGTCGGGGGAAGACTATTCATGGGAGTGTGATGGGAAGGGCTGAAATGAAGCCTAGCACCAGAGTAGTTTCTTCTTGGGGCCCGGAACAAAGTGGGCTCCCCAAATCCCTTCCCTTTGCTAGCCCATTTTCCTGAGAGCCATTTTAACTCTGTCTGCCGTACCCCACCCCACCAAGACACATAGTAAGCATTTGCTTCTAGGGTGCACGCAGACCACCTATCGCCTCCCCACGCCTTTATTAAAAGTCTTGTGAGAGAAAACACTAACAATAAGCGTCCCATCCCCCATCCCACCCCAGCGGGCCAGGCCAGCTCTACTGATTTCATGGTACAGTTCCACTGCTCGCCGCACAGGGTTCTACCCCTTTCTAGAGGCCCAGTCCTGGGATTCTACCCCCACGCCAGGGACTTCAATCGGATTTCTGGTAAGCAGAGCGAGACCGGCTCAGACCCCTATGCTCATCATGCTGTGAGTACAACCATGTTCCGTACACTTACCCTGATTTGCATGAATAGGTGTTTACTGTCTGAGAAGCATGCCTGCAAAGCCATGCTCTGAACATGCTCGTTAGCAGGATGGCTCAGGTGTTTAAACAACCACAGTTAGCAGGATTCTGCATCTTCCATATGCCAGCACGTGGCCTGGTAATCGGGGTGGTTTCTATTACAAGTGCACGCTTCTAAGAGGCACCTGTTGCAGAAAGTCCTCTGGGCGCTTGAACAGAAATAACTGGAAGCAACTGCATTTTTTGTATCATGGCTGGAAAAGAAATTCGGAACAATTTAGTAAGAGATGACTGCTGGGTTACCCTGCTTTAAGCATCTAATGTGCATTAAGCTAAGATTTCTTAGTGAGTTATATCAGGCTAATGCTAAATGAAAGCACAAGTAAACATAAAACAGAAGTGAAAGTGTACAGAATGCCATTAGCCACCCCCTCACAGAGCAGAAGTTATCTGTGTATCACATCGGACAGTCCTCTGCCTATGGACTGTTCACTGATTACTGCAACCAGGTAAGGAACACAACTGTCTCATATGACTATGATAGTGTAAGGAATGGACTGGGGAGAAACCAAAACGTTTACATTTATGCAACATCTTTCATCCAGAGATCCCAAAGAACCTTATAGACAAACTGGACCCCTACCCCACAAAGGACATGCACTTCTGGGGTGGCACACACAAGCTCTCTAACAATAAACAGGAACACTACTGAACAGCTTAAGGCAGGAAGGGAAGAATACAACGTCCAACAGAAACTGTACATCCTGTTAATCCCACCACATACACATTACCAGCTTTACAGACAGCATAGATAGTTACCAGCATTCAAAAGCAAATCAAAGTTAGTGAACTAGTTTTCATGCTAAAATGGTTCAAAAATGAAAAACTAAGTTTCACAACATAACACACTGGAAAAGAGAGTCAGATTTACCCCAATATTTACCCAGAAAGCTGCAAAGTTATTTTTTGTACAGATTTTCACCAGTTATTACATTTTTGTAATAAACAGTGATTAAAATTTCCTGGGATTTTTTAAACAAAATAAAAACCAAAAAGAAGGGGCCTTTCCAGTGACAAACTATTTTGTAAAACCAGAAACAGGGTGTTGAATTACTGACACTCAAAAGGTGCTTCTGTAAGAAAACCCACATATGGAAATGTATTTCCCTTGGGTCACAAGCAGTTCTGAAATGGAGAACTTTTTAAAAAGAGCTGCTGGTTCCCCAAAGAATACCTAGAAACGTTCCCAGTTTAGCACAGTTCTGCTTCGACTTTTCTTCCTTAAGGTTATTTGCATGAAAACAGCGTCTTTGGTGAAATGCAAATATTTTACACAAACGACGGTGTTTTACATACTAAATTCCCCTGGAGCATGCAAGAGAGGGGGAGAAGTATTCTTTACATTTCAGACCCTGCAAGTCATACAATCAAGGTCCAAATGGCTATAATTCCCCCAAAATGCAGCATTCTGAAACATCACAGGGCCAGGAACGGCAGGATTTTAGGATACTACCCGGTTTCTCGTTTTTACTGCATCCCCTTTGGGCTACAGCATAAAAAGTTCATTTTGAAGTCACACAATACACTTAAACCCCACTCTAGTCTGAGCCACTGTGGGATGGGTCCAAAGAATCCCTGGAGCCTGCGTGGAATCCAATGGAATTCCTGGTAGCTGGGACACCTACATTTTGCTGCACCAGAGTAATCTGGTTCCTGCTGGTGACTTTGCTCATCGCAAATGGTTTGTGCGCCGCATGCCCCTCACTTCCTTACCGCTGGGGGGCTCATCGGGCTTGGGGACACATACTTTACGTTAACTTGTCCGATGGCAACCTGGATCTTGCCTACGGCTGTCCCAGAAAACAGGAGTGTCCCTTTTTCTTGGTGCCACGCTGGAGTTAGCTAGTATGTTAAGCTGTGTTGGATGCAGGCTGTACGTGCCTCTTCCTTTGGGGACAAGCTACTCTGACCTGATGTCCTCCTCAGAGCATCGAATAACCTACGTATCTGACCAAAAGAAAATTTGGCTTCCCAGCTTAGCATGCCATGGCCTGCGCTCTAGGGACAGGGCATACTGACAGGACGTAGCCATGTGCACCCAGCTGGAAGGGTCCATCCAAGCTGGAGGTTCATTTTCTTTTCCCTCACGTCGAATGAACGAATCCATTACACGGACTGAGATGCCAAGCCGCTCAGCAACACATCCCTGAGGGACACAACACGTCCCATCCAAGCCACTGTTGCCAAAATCATCTCCAACGTCACCCGCCTCCTTAACCACATCCCTCCCTTCTCACTCACCTCGCTGGCTCCCAGCTGTACTGCAGAACAAGCTCAAGCTTCTTCTCTTTGCTTTCCAGGCCCAACACACCTCCGCCCTGCCCTCTCCTCCCTCGCCCCTTCTACCCCAGTGACACCAGCCTTTATACCCTCTATGTCTGTCCCTTACAGCACGTCTCTCTCTGCTGCCCCTTATGCTCTGAACGCCCTTCTGTTTGCCAAGCTCCTTCCACCCCCGCCCCCTCAAATCACTCCTAAAAACGTAGTGGTGGATGTTTACAATTTACAGATGTGGCCCCCAAATCCGCTTACTGGACCATTTCATTTCTGTCACCTGTCTCCTCCCCTCCCCAACTCCCTTTTCATAGATTCAAAGGACAGAAGCAATCACTGGGACCATCTAGTCCAGTGGTCACCCACTGGTAGATCGCGATCGACTGGTCAATCCAGGAGCCTCTGCCAGTCAATTGCGATCTCTGGCTGCTAAAAGTCCGGTGGCACAGCAGGGCTAAGGCAGGCTCCCTGCCTGCTCTGGCCCCACGTCGCTCCCGGAAGTGGCTGGCATGTCTCGGCGGCCCGGGGAGGGGGGGAAGCGGGTCTCAGTGTGCTGCCTATGCCCGCAAGCACCGCCCCCGCAGCTCCCATTGGCCGCAGTTCCCAGCCAATGGGAGCTGCGGAGTCAGCACTAGGGGGCAGGGACAGCGGCAGCACATGGAGTTGCCTGACCCCGACCCCACCCAGGGGCGGCAGAGACATGCCAGCCACGTCCAGGAGCAGCGTGGGGCCAGGGCATGCAGGGAGCCTGCCTTAGTCCCGCTGCACCGCCAACCGGGAACCACCTGTGGTAAGCTCCTCCCGGCCAAAGCCTGCACTTCGCACCCTCTCCTGCACCCCAACCCCCTGCCCCAGCCCAGAGCCCCCTCCTGCACCCAAACTCCCTCCCAGAACTTGCACCCCTCACTCCCCTCCTGCACCCCAACCCCCTGCCCCAGGCTCAGCCCAGACCCTGTACCCCCTCCCGAACCCCAACCCCCTGCCCCAGCCCTGAGCCCACACCCTACACCCAAACTCCCTCACAGAACTTGCACCCCTCACCCCCCTCCTGCACCCCAGCCCTCTGCCCCAGGCTCAGCCCAGAGCCCCCTCCCACACTCCGAACCCCTCAGCCCCAGCCCAGAGCCTGTACCCCCTCCCGAACCCCAACCCCCTGCCCCAGCCCTGAACCCACACCCATACTCCCTCACAGAGCTTGCACCCCTCACCCCCCTCCTGCATCCCAGCCCCCTGCCCCAGCCTGGTTAAAGTGAGTGAGGGTGGGGGAGAGCGAGTGACAGAGGGAGGGGGGAATGGAGTAAGCGGGGCAGGGCCTCGGGGAAGGGGCGGGGCAGATCCTGGGTTGATCTTAAATTCAAAAAGTGATCTTGTGCGTAAAAAGGCTGGAGACCACGGATCTAGTCTGACCTCCTGAAAAACATGGTGTGTCATCATGTGCCTATCACATTCATAGTTCAGCATTTATGCTCTCTAGGGCTGTGGTGGGCTGGGTGTATGGTTAAGCATCTAGAACATTAGTAGGCACTAGAAATTAAGTTTTATTTAAATAGCTCAATTTTAGGTCACAGTTTGGCAGGCAGCCAAATCTGAGATCTAGGTTGTCCTTGAAGCAGTCAGCTCACAATATTGTTACCGCGCCAGCACTGAAGCATCTCCAAAAAAAGCATTTCTCAGAGTTCTCGCGAGCCCCCAGCCCATCTTTAGAATGGCATTTCTGCCTACGGAGGGAATCCAGATGCAAGTTTGTGAACCAAGCCAGGATGGAAAGGAACAAACTGGGCAAGCATGCATCAGTTCCATTCCTCGCTATGCTCCAAAGATTCTCCCATGCATATTGCTTAGCAAGCCCTTCGCTTCTGCTGAATGCAGACTTGGCGATGTCCCAAACACAGATCAGGTTCACTGTTTGGAAAGAAAGTTCACGGGGGAGGGTAGAGAAAGCTGTCCCCTCTGGAGAGCTATATTCTTCCACCAACAATGAGCTTCTGCGAGGGCTAACTGAAGCTTATGCACCTGCAGCAAGAGTACAGTTTACCTTGACCTTCATTAAGTAATGCTAGCCCAGACCCCTCCTACTTTGAGTAAATTAAGGATGCAATTGAAGCCTAGAAATCATGATCTTTTTATATATATATATAGCTGAATAATGGACATCCCGACACAGAAATCTTGTTAGGAATGAGCCCAAAGTGCTGTATGAGGAGTCACATCAGTACGAAATGCAGCCACTTCGGAGGTGGGATCCAACAGAGTCCCAGAGTGAGGGGATTGAACATTTCTGGCCCAGGAGAGCTCACCCTGGCAAACATTCCCTCTTGTATAAAGTTAGGGGGAAATCTAATCTCCAGGCTGAGCAGAAGACCTCTGTGTCCATGAGCTCACCTGTAAGTACATTCCTCACCCAGCAAACCCCACAGCATTTCCCTCATGCGCAGTCACACAGTACTCACTGCACTGTATCGGAGTACACAGGTTCATTATAGCACGACAGCCTTGGGGGGAAAAAACATACACCCCCCCTCCCACACACACACACACACGGCAGCAGCCCTGCCCAGCCTCCTGGGGACTTCAGGTCCACTCCAATCACTTTCAGTACAAACCTGCCTCAGCCAATTAAGTGGTATCACGCAGCGATCTTCAGGCTCCCGGCTGCCCTTCGGGCAGATTTGCTCGGGAGAGAAGATAGCATTAAAGCTTGGAAAAGCTTACAGAGTGTCAAGTTATTTATAACCAGTCCTGTGCTGTAACTTCTCCTTGGATCGATACCCAGCTTCATACGTCAAACAGCGACGGGCAGCCGAATTGGTTTGTCTGAAACAACACACATCTTTCAATAGCAGAGAAACTGCCAGTTCTCCTCTCCGCTACCCATTCGCTGTACCTGTGGGCAACATGCTCTGGGAGTGACATCATGGGATGCTACACAGCAATGTTATGTTATGGCACTGCCACAGCGCCCCTGTCACGAGGAACTTAGAGGCAAAGTGACTTCTGCTCCCATTTAAGTCCGAGTGGTCCAGCAGATAGAGCACCGGACTGGGACTCAGGAGAGCTGGGTTCTATCCAAGCATCCACTTCACCTGCACGTCCCTCAGTTTCCACATCTGTGAAAAGGGCTAATATTGCCAACCCCCTCTGTAAAGAGCCTTGAGATCAATGGGGTGAGAGGTGCTCCAAAAGAATGAGGCGTTATCGCCATTGATGACTTATGGAGCAGAATTAGGCCACAGTTTAGAGACAATTCAGATCATGATATTTGCCCTTCTCTCCACAAGCACCTGGAAAATATACAGTGGGGAATCATCCTGCGCTGGCCCCAGGGCAATGGACTAGCTGTGACCCAACAGGCCTTTTTCAGTTCTAACTCCTATGGCACAGTCACCGAGAGGAAGCTCACCATGGCTTTTCATCACGTATGGAGTATGTCATTTGATGTAGGTTCAGGAACAACCTCCATTGCTGCATCTTTTCCCAGCGACAGGGCAATCCTAGCTGCCACAGCCAGATAGTTTTCTGTGCACAGACCATCGGACAGGACTTGTCCCACTTACAACAAACTAATTCCTTCAGAGCAGGACTTTAAAGGCTGCCTGACATGTAACACAAAACCCAACGCTCTTGCAGTCAAGGTAAGTGGCAACAGCATGCAGCTAGTTATCAGGTTTCAGAGTAGCAGCCGTGTTAGTCTGTATCCACAAAAAGAACAGGAGTACTTGTGGCACCTTAAGAGACTAACAAATTTATTTGAGCATAAGCTTTCGTGGGCTACAGCCCACTTCATCAGATGCATAGAATGGAACATACAGTAAGAAGATATATATACATACAGAGAACATGAAAAGGTGGAAGTTGCCAACGTAAGAGTTGGTATGACAACTTCCACCTTTTCATGTTCTCTGTATGTATATATATCTTCTTACTGTATGTTCCATTCTATGCATCCGAAGAAGTGGGCTGTAGCCTACGAAAGCTTATGCTCAAATAAATTTGTTAGTCTCTAAGGTGCCACAAGTACTCCTGTTCTAGTTATCAGGGTAGCTCTGCCTGACAAGTGTTTGAGGACAGCTATAGTTCCTTAAATTAATCTGATCAACCACCACCCACAACATCCCCGGTTCCTTTGGGAACCTGAGCAGGGGAGAAAGTTTCGGGGCTACTAAACTCCCCAAACGACCATCATAAAGCAGTCACTGATGAAAGGCATTACTGACAATCACGCCTCCTAGGCTGCGATCATGTCATCTCACAGACAAAGTAGGGTCTGGCTGGGTCAGGATTTGGATATTCCTTGCAGGTGCCATCTTCAGATACTGAGGTTAGCAAGGGGTGGCTAAAATTCCACGCACCAGGACAGCATTAAGCAGCAAAGTGCTGTCAGAAGTGCTCACCAAATCACAGCCATGCCAGCACTGATGTCCTAGACAAACAGCAGCTCAGTGACGTTCTGCCTACCTTTACTCACCTGGCACTTGCAATGGCATTGAGTTTCTTCACGTTGCTTCCCAAGCTGTTGTGCAGCATTGCTGTGATTGCTACACCGCTCCCACAGTCTCTGCACTGTAGCGACTGGCTAAGCAGGGTGTTTTTATACCTTCACTGCTATCACCCAAGACCACCCAAAGTTCATGGAGAGCTAAGGGAAGTACTTAAGGAAGCCAACTCTCTGCAATGCTATGGAAGTGAAAGTTGACGCATAACGAAACAGCCCTTGGAACAATGCACAAAGCAACGCCTGGTCCCATCTGCTGACTTCCAGTTGTGTGTTCAGCCTCTCTCCCCTAGTTCTGTGAAAAGCAAACCTGTCACAAAGTACTGCTTCCAACACTCGTCTCTTGAAGGGTCCAATTTTCCAGTGGGGCTGTGCCCTGTAGTTCAGGGTAGACGCTGACCCTGGGACTGCAGCGAGAAGCAGAAACCAAACTGATCCGGTGAAGAGGAGACGGGAATCTTGTCACGCACTATTCTTGTATTAGACTGGTCACTCCCAAAAGGCAGAGTCAGGAGGAATGTAATTCTCAAAGTCAATTGCAATAAGGAGCACCTATCAACATGCCAGTTATGTGGCGCTCTGCCTCAGGATGGCCCTGTGATGCAGCCGGGCATCCCTACTTCAGAAGCAAGCTGACTGAGACAGATGCTGAGCAGCTGACCCAGGGGGAGACAGTGAGCGGAGCTGGGAATAGAATCCATGCTCTAGCCCAGGGGTCTCAAACTCAAATGACCTCGAGGGCCACATGAGGACTAGTACATTGGGCCGGGGGCCGCATTTACTGACCCCCCCCCCCCCCCACGCCGCCCTCGACCCCGCCCCCACTCCACCCCTTCCATGAGGCGCCGCCCCTGCCCCGCCTCTTCCCACCCCTTCCCTGCCCCCATTCCTACCCCTTCCCCGAAATCCCCACCCCAACTCTGCCCCCAGGGGGCACAGGAGGGGTGTGGGGTGCGGTGGGGGCTCAGAGCAGGGGGGCGGGGTGTGGCGGGGGTTGGGTGCAGCAGGGGGCTCAGGGCAGGGTGTCAGGGTGCGGGGTGTGGAGGGGGTTCAGGACAGGGGGTCGGGGTACAGCAGGGGGCTCAGGGCAAGGGGTTGGGGTGCAGGAGGAGTGCGGGGGGCGGGCTCCGGCCCGACCCGCACCGGGGGCAGGGCAGGCAAGCAGGGAGCCTGCCCTGCCCCCGGTGCGGGTCGGCCAGGTAAACGTTGGGGGGAGGGCGGGGGGGCCGGGGGGAGCTCGTGGGCCGCATGCGATGGCCCGCAGGCCGCGTGTTTGAGACCCCTGCTCTAGCCACTAGACCACAATCCCCTGCCAAGCCAGTCTGAACTCTGATCAGCATGAGACACGCATTTCTAAGAGTCAATACACACAAACTCATCTAGATAAGTCTGCCCACCCGAATGCTCTACGCTATCTGCCCCAAAAAACTAGTTCAGTACACAGGGAAGTGCATGCCTGGAAGCTAGAAACGAACGAACATTTCCTGCGCCCTCTCCCCCCACATTCTCCTGAAGCAAGAATTATAAATTAAATACCCCCCCTGGAATAAGGCATTCAGCGCTGTCCACTAGCTTTCAAGGCTCCTCTCGATGGAAGGCAGCCGAGAAACAAGTCGCTTAAAAAAAAAAAAGTGGGGGAAAAATCCCATCTAAGAATCCTTATGGAACAAAGATAAAGTCCTATAAGGCAGTGGTTCTCAGCAAGGGGTCCGTCAAGCATGGCCGGCGTTAGACTTGATAGGGCCCAGGGCAGAAAGACAAAGCCCCCAAGCTCCACCACCCGGGGCTAAAGCCGAAGCCTGAGCAACTTAGCTTTGTGATGCCCCATGTGGCCCTGGGCAGTTGCCCTGCTTGCTACCCCCTAATGCCATCCCTGGCTTTTATATGCAGAAAAACAGTTGTGGCACAGCTGGGCCATGGAGTTTCTATAGCATGTTGCGGGGACCTCAAAGAAAAAGGTTGAGAACCCCTGCAATAAGGGAATGCAACATACTGTGCACCAAATACAAGCTAAATATTACTACCACCACCTGATACTCCTGGGGGAATTCTGCACCATCGCGTGTGCATAATTAATGAGCTTCTGCTGGAAAGTTGCTGCAGTTCCGCCTTCTGCCCACCAGAGGACGCTGTGGCAACAGAGCAGCAGCTCCCGGCCAGCTAGAGAAGAGAAAGAGCCTGCCTTCTTCACAGTGCCTGTCGGGTCAGATCAGGAGACAGGGAGAGACAGACAGAGTGGGGCTGCTGGGGGGGTCACAGACAGGGTCTCATAAGGGCTAGTGGGGGAGGACAGACTGGGACAGAGGCTGAATAGGAGTGGAGGCGCAGGGCCACAAGGGGGAGGGAGGTGGCTGAGTGGGGCCACAGAGACACATGGGGGCAGGAGAAGGGGGTGCAGGGCCACATGGGAATGGGGGGAATGGGTGTCTGAGTGGGGATGGAGGGACAGGTGGACGGGGGTGTAAGGACACACGGGGGTGCAGGGACACATAAGGACAGGGGCAGTGTGCCTGACTGAATGGGAGAGGCTAGGGGTCAGCCAGGGTCTGCATGGGGGAAGCTCTCTAACAATCCCTTCCCACCCCCCATAAAAACCTGTTTCATACTTTTCCCACCCACACCCAACAACCCTCAAAGTTCAATCCCAGGCTCCTTCCCAGCAATTACTTCCCTCAGCTCCTCCGTTACCCCTGACTCCCCCAAGCCTTTGCACTGCTTCTGAGGGGTGCAGGAAATACGGTTCTATATTGTAGTTTAAATGAATTATTACTCATAGTTCTGTATTAATACGCCTAGTAAGGAATCTATTTCCCAAAACACATTTCCTGAATCTTTTTTATTAATTTTGACAAATAAAATATGCAGAATTTGAAAACATTGTGCACAGAATTTTTAATTTTTTGGCACAGAATTCCCACAGGAGTAACCTGGGAGCACCTGGAGAGAATTTCTAGGCTAGTGGCACCCAAGCTTTAAATAACAGAAAAGCCTCTTCACTGCTGCAGCACTACCAACCCCATTGCTAATCAGCCCCCTGCCCCCAAATCGTTATTTTTAAAAATCCATGATATTTTTCAACAAGTATGTGGAGGGGGGGGGGGGGGGGAAGAGGGGGG